>APFE030046659.1:0-17902 GCA_000404065.3 Pinus taeda | reverse complement strand
AAATAGGTGCACATGTGACCAATTTTTTGAGCTCTTCAAAACTTTTCGTTCACTATGATGTCTTTTGAAATTTGAATTATTTCCTCTATAGTTATTTTATTGGATTCCCAATCTTGTAAAAATATCGAATGATTTTATTGTAATATATGGCCATTCCCATAAAGGATCTAACCTTCCTGTCATTTCGAGGAGTGGGCCCCTCCATTAAGGCCTTAATATTTTTTAGGATCCACAACCACTCCTCTCCTTCAAATGAATTGTCCCAAATATTAGAATTTTGATTGGAATAATTCACATTTTATGTGTTTGGCATATATCTTGTGTTCACTTAGTAGTTGCAACATTATTGGGATATTTTTGTGTCACAATTAAAACCCTTCATAGGTCAATTATGGAGGTAGTCTTGTGTGCTGTAAACACCATATGTGCAGGAAATGTAAAATCTATCTAATTCCTAAAAAGACTAAATAATTACCTTCTAATATGATTTGATAGAATAACATATCCATTGGTAAATATTTAAAGAAAAATGTGAAAACTAAAACAAAATGTGTACAGATCTAAGATGCTTCTAGCTAGTCATTTATCTGATATCCCCTAGCTTGGCTCTAGAATACAATATCTTATTGCTTGAGGGAAAGATTCATGTGCTCATTTGCAGGTTGGATTTGAAAGATACGATATTCTAATTTTGATTCTTATCTTCTTGAAACAAAATACTGAAATAAACTATCAAGAGTTTAGATGTTGGAATGAAATTTAAATTATGACTATCTATAAATATCTTCTAGTTTTTTCCTAAGTAGTGGTCATAATAAAAACATTGTGGATCAAACTGAAATTAAATAACATAAAAAAATATAAGTTGCAATCCAAAAATACACCAACCTTTGTATATATACATTAAACTAGAGTAGACATGTATTATAGGGAAATTGTGCAAAAACTATTTAGACCTTAACTATCACAATAAGAATTACAATATTTGTGTAGGTCACTAATCAATATTGAATGTAACCATAAGCATGGTTTGAATATGTATATCCAAACATAGGGAACGTATTTTATGGGAATCAAAACTAGACTTGTATATTGATCAATTAAACTTTGAAACTATAAGTTAAACATATCAAATTAGTCCTTGTAACATAGATCACCTTCTAACAGACCAAGCATAGGAAAAATATCCTTTATAAACAAAATAACGGTCATTTTAGACCAAGGTTACCTATCACAAAGTGTAACATAATTCCTTTTCTCATATCTTGGTATTATATTGAAGTTGAATTAGAGAGAAAGGGGGTCATATTATGATTGGAAACAATTGATCTTGATATCTCATGATGATTCTCAACAATTTCTAGTGTATATATCTTACCCTACTTGTTCAATATAAATGAAAATTTGAAGAAAATATAGACGTATATGATATTGTCATACAATCATTAGAATGAAACAAATTAGGGTCAAATCTAAACTGAAATGGTAATATTTTTCCACACAACAATTCTTTGTATATAGTTTTCACAATTATATTCACATGGTTATCAATACATCAACCACGAAAAAATAATAAAGAACATTGTTTAGGTAGAAAAAGGACTATATATTATATATGCATAAAGCAAAAGGAACATTACAATTTAGGAAGACAGCTAGGGAGAGCCCTCCCATAGCTACCATCTAGGTAGATTACAATCAAGAAAGGTGAGAAATAACAACGAAATTATAAAACAAACTAGTATTCTATTAATCATAGCTACATTACAATAGGCTTTATAATGTATAACTTATACAGGGTTTGAGAAACTAGATGAAAATCACAATATCAAATAACTAACTCAACATTACAGTGCCTGGGTCTAACTATAAGTATCACAATTTACATCCAAATATTTCCCACAAGAGGACATGATATAGAGATAATATCCAATACTTTGTTCTAGGAAGAGAGCTCCTAACAATAGCTAAGATACTGAATAGTAGTTCTCCTTCTACTTTTGTAAACTTTTCCAAGTCGAT
The DNA here is from genome assembly GCA_000404065.3 of Pinus taeda. Lineage (NCBI taxonomy): Eukaryota > Viridiplantae > Streptophyta > Pinopsida > Pinales > Pinaceae > Pinus > Pinus taeda. Next base: position 15,880 of record APFE030046659.1, on the reverse strand, counting down.
TATTGGTGTGGTGAGACATATCAACTCCCGAGTGTGCACTTTATCAATATAAAAAATAGTGTTTTTTTATGACTTCATTACTGGTATGCACAATATGGAATTCTTGGAACTTTTATTTGACTTTTGGAATAGTGCTCAAAGGGACTCAAATGTGTGTCGAGAAGAAATTTGCTAAAATTCCAGTAATCGTCAAATCTTACAAGTTAGACTCTTACATGGATAGGAATGAATGTGATGTATAATGACCTCGTGGTTCCCTAGCGCTCCATAACCCTTGTGGTGGTATTGGAAGTGAACTACATATCAATCATTAACAGAATAAATCAAAAATGCATTTAAATATAGTAAAAAACATAGGTTTTTAATAATCTAAGGTGTAATTCGTCATACTAATTATAGGTATTTTAAGGCAGTAATATAGATTTTTTTGGGAAAGGAAGATATAATAGGTAAGGAAATAGTATGGAAAGATGGAAGCTGGAGATGTTAATTTTGGGAGCCATCATCCCCCCACACCAAACATCTTACATGTCCCCATGGAAGAAATTGATAAAATTGGAAAATTAGACCCCATCAAAATTTCTTATAATATTACAATATTCTTAAGAGAGCCCTATAGAATTTATAAAAATGTTGCATCCTCCTTCAGTCATAATCCCTCTCTTGATCTATCTTCCCTGGGATGCATATGGAATGGATCAAAAATCTCGTTTTGTATCTTTTTGTTTTACATTTATAAATCCTTTATCTCCTCTTGAATTTTACAGCTTTTGGCTATGAACTAATCATTTACTTTCTGTAAATATTAGTCATAGTTTTAGAAATTGAAATCGGTTACTAGATTGGTCCACCTTGTTATTGTTCTGTATTTTAGAGGTTGAGGTATTAAACACATTGGAGAACATCAAACCACTTTTGAAGCTAGGATCTAGCCCTGCCAGCTTTAGAGAGGGATCTCTCTTTACAATTCAACTTTGCTTTTTAAGATGATATTAGGCTAGTTATAATTATGCTTGATTTTTTGTTTGAATTTGTGGTGGGCTCAAGTATTGCAGCAATAATGCTGCAACTCTTGGGACTCCCTTATTTACTTTTATCAACCCAGTAGTTCGTAACAAACTTGGAAGCGACAGTGCTATATGCACAAGTACTAGCTCTTGTCGCGGCTGTCACTTGATCAATTGGCACAAGTCCACTAGGAGCTTAAGCCAACTTCTATGAGCTCTTAGAAGAAGCTTTTAACTATGATGGATGAAAGCTAACTCAAAGGAGGCTAATCCACTTGCAGAAAGAAACTAAAAAGCTGAAAGGAAATGCAAACCATAGCTTTACCAACTTACCCTACTTATGCAAGAAAAAGGATGAAAGCTATTGGAAAAGATGCCATTGATTATTTGGAAGGTTAAGTGCATGTGTCTAAGCTATTTCTGAAGTGAAATCTGAAAAGAAACATCTTTTTTGTATTTTGGAGTATGTTGGCAGAATTATTATGTATGTGCTTTAACTGTTTTTGACTGTGCAGAGGTGGATTGGCCAGAGGTAATGCTTGCAGGAGGTTGGGAAGGTGAGAAGAGGGCCTAAGGGGTCCCTAGCACCCTTCTAGAGAGTTTCACAGTGTTTGGATCTCAAGAAACCACTTTCGTGAGCTTCTACAGGAAGTCTGTAGGGGTCCTACAGGATGTATTATAGCTTCTACGCAATGTTTCTACAGGATGTTCCGAAACGGAATTTTGAAGGGTTGATGGTGGTAGAAAGGTGAAGAAGTGGGTATGGAGGTAAGATAAGTGAGGGAGGATGTCTAGGACTTGGTGATTGAGGATGGAGAGTGGCTAAGGTGATTGGGTTGGTTAAAATATAAGAGAAGCAATGTTGCACAAGAAGGTAGGAACTAGGGCAAAGTGTGAAAACATGGCAAATAAGAGGCAAGGATCTGAGCTAGGGGGCGCAATAGGTTGCAGGGATGGGGTAAGGATAGGTGAGGAGGTATCACAGATACTCTGCACATTATTTTCCAAAGCTAACCAACAAAGACCAAGAAAACCAAAGATCTAGATATTCTGACCTAATTTGACCTAGAAACCATAAGCATGATGAACAAAAGTTTATTGGCAGCAATTCATGTAACAAAACTATGGAAACCACTCAATAATGGATCTAAGCATGTAATTACAACTGGAACCAACTTTTTCAACTACGAATCTAACACTAGAAATTGCATGAAGAAGCAAGAACAATGTTTTTATGGCAGCAAGGATACCTTGGTCTCAGCGCATGGTCCCAAGGAGGGAGAGGTGAGATCAGGAGTTGCTTGGTAGCCCTTTTTGAAGATATTTTCTATTACCAACCTATTAAATCAACTTAAAACATGAGCAACTATTTCTATTAGCAAAAATGAACTAAATAACCAAACAAGATTGTAACCTACTAGCAAAAATTAATTAAAAACAACAAAAAAACATATAATAGTACACAGAGGAGGTCCTTGCACTTGGGTTGGGCCCAACACCAAGAGCTATAGGCTGCTAAAAAGAACCTCAGAACTGAGGCAAAATGCAATTGATCTCCATTTTTCATAAAATAACCATGTTATAGAAATGTTTATAGCAAAAGCTCCACAAATGAGAAAAAACAGAGCAACACTAGAGTGCACAATACAAATGTTCCAAAAGTAATCTATGAAGGCTAGAGGCCTTCTTTCTTATACACTTCAAGGTCCTCCAACAACCCTTCTTAACTTAAGGGGCTCGGTTGCTCAAACTGCCAGTAAACAATCACTTTTCACAAAACTACTCGGCTCCCCTTGGGAATCGTTTTTGGTGGCCTGCTGAACTCTGAGCTAAGGATGGAGAATTCGAGGAAGGGGCCATTTAGTGTAGGAGAAACCCTTCCTATGAATCCAAACTCTTGTTCCCTCATTGTTTGGTTGTCATCTAGCTCATAAATACTTAGCCTTGGTCCAAAAGTTGTCCAAAAATCTGCAATAACCACGTGTTAGCCTTCTTGGTAAAGTGACTATCCTCATTCATTCAATTAATGTAAATATACTCAAAAACATGTATGAACTATGAAAAATGGTGGATTGGTGAAGGACAATTAGGTGAAATGAGCCTAATAAGTTACCCAATTTTGGGGCTCATCATCACCCCCTGCTGAATGGGTTGCTCATCCTCTGAGAAACTAATCCAGCTCATCGTCCTTCATTGCTTTGACCACCTCTCTCACATCCCAGGCTTCCGAGGTGATGTCTTCTTCCTTGTCATGAAATCCTGATTTTCTTTCTATTTCCTCCCACTGCTTGTGTTCCTCTTCTTCTTTGACTCCCTCTAGCAGTCCTAAGAGTAAGGGAGGACTGTACCTTAGGCCGATCCAGCTGGCCTGCAGAGTTTGCATTGACTGCTTATAGAGGGGTACTCTTGCCAAGGCTTCCCTCATCCTTGTTGGGGTGTGGTATTCTCTTATTTTCAGATTGTGGGACAATGTGTTCCACCTTCTTGTGCAAGCATGCATGCAGTTATCCCCAGTAGTCTTTCCATGTCCTCGAAATGGGCAATAGCTTGAGCTTTCGGTTCAATGTAGTCTAGTAGAGCCTGAGGGTTATTGGCCAAGTGTTGGTGGGCATATATCAAAGCTGAGGGATCTTCTGGATCTGCTATAATCATGAGTGGCTCCCCTAGCTCCCTGTTCATGAGATTCCAAATCTCTGCTGCTCTTTTTTTCCTCGTGGTTTAACCAAGAGGCCATGGCCATAAGTTGCACATCTCCCACTACAGTGTTTGGGTCCCACATATTCATGTTAGGAAGGGTCAGATTGTGTAAATAGAACTCTGATAATCTGGCCTTATCCTCTGCCGAGCTATTGTCACACAAAGCCATGAATTGATGGTAATTTTGAAATGGAACGGTGCCCCTTTGTGCCAACGTGTTAATCTAGAACTGCAACCATTGATCTTTAAGGTATAAGGCATATGACTTGGCTGGTTTCCGAAATTGCAAAGCTTCTATTGCCCAGTTGGCCATGTAGGCCAATTGGGATTCCTTTTCTTGTACCTGGTGTTTTAGAGACTATATTTCCCCTGCTGCCTGTAATTCTTTCTCCTGTAGTTGTTTTATTAGTGCCTCAACCTCAGCCTACAGCCCGTCCTTTCTCTAGTGTTCATCAAGGGTTTCTTTGTCTTCTAGAGGCCTTTCCTTTCACTGCTATTCTCCCAAGATGGGGGATCTATATTCTCAGTGACTTCCCTAGAGCTACAACTCCTGTTTCAGAATCTGGTTCTCTTCCTGCAGTTTGGCCCTTTGATTACTCTCCACATGCCTTACCATAGCCAATTCCTTTCTTGATTCCTTGTGTTGTTCTTCGAGGTGGCCTATGTCCACCACTCCCTTGGATTTAGCAATATTCATCCAAGTGTGAGTCCTAATTCCTTCTTCTTCCAGTGCAAAGAAAACTGGCACTGCAAATTTCTGGGGAATTATCTTCTCGGCCTCTAACAGGTTATAGTATGAGCCCAAGCTAGGCTGAGGGCTAGGTTCTAATATTTTCTCTGTCTTTTCTTATGCCTGTGAGTGTTTGGCCGCCTTTTCTTCCAGTTTCTCGGTCTCTCTTAGCTTAGCCAGTGTTTCCTGTAGAGATTCCTCAACTTCCTGTAGAGCTGTCTTTGAGTCCACCAGCCTAATTTTCTCTTTCCAGGTGGAATTTTTTAGGCTTCCTCGTTCCTAGGTGATGGATATCTTTGTAGGGGACTTTTCTTTTGGCTTAGGGGTGGTGTCTTCAATGACAATTGGCGCTTCTGATTTAGGCTGGGGTCTGCCTGCTTTGATCTGTGTGCTCCTCCTTGCTTTAAAGTATAGGGAAGTTTTCCTTTTTCTCTTCCCTTTTTGTTTTAGAGGCGTGCTTAGAGTGGAAATCACTGCTGCTACCTCTCTTGCGAATGTCTCGGGTGATTTCTCCTCTTGTTGTTCTTTTTCTCTGCTTCCTATAGAAGCCCTTGTGTCAACTGTTTCTCGTTGTGTTGCTGTTATTTTAGGATGTGTCTTCCCCTGTTGTTTGGACATGCCTTCTTTGGCTGTGACAACTTTTATTTGGGGTTTTTCAGCCTTTTCTGCCCTACTCTCATCCTCTTTTCTCGTGGTGTTTGTGTTGTTGTCTGCACCTCTGTTATAGGCTTAGCAACTTGGCCCATTTCTCCTTTTCCTCTCCGTTCTTGCCTTGCCTGAATATCTTGTGTTTCTTCAAAATTGGTTTTCTCATCTTTTTTAATGTGTTCTTCTTCCTCACTACTGGATGGGGTTATATTTTTGGCGAAAACTCTGATGCTATCATACCTATACATGTTTTGGAAGATTTCCCATGATATGGGGATAATGTAGGTGCGCAGGGCATCTTCTACTAATAATTTGATGAGCCCATGATGGGCCAATTGGTTTGGAATCCCTTCATTCATTTTTGTCCCACATTCAACCAATTACTAAAGAAGAAAATAGGGAATGCTCAATTTCATTTTTGGAGGTAAATCAATTCCATGTCTAAGTTCACACAGCAACCTGAAATGATAACCATAGATAATGTTGAATCTTCCTTCACAGGTAATGTACTTCATGATTTGGAAACTGACTTCCCTCCAGAGAGGAGGCAAGCTGGCTCTCCTCACTCCATTTTTTTCCTCTACAGGATGTTCCTTGGGCAGGAAGAATGCTTTCCTGGCAGCTTGGCCCAATGTCCTCTCTTCTTTGCTCCAAGATATCCCTAATGGCAAACCAGTAACTCGACTAATGAGATTAGGGGTAAGCTCTAGGGTCAAACCCCTAAAATTGACTGTGGCATGTGTCTTTGATTGAGATCTTAGGGACATTAAAAATTCTAAGCTATCTCCTCATCGTGACCCTGGATTTTGTCAAAGAATGACATCCAATTGGCTCGCATGAAAAGGTTCACCACCTCAGGATTCTAACGCAATTTGTTGGAGTCCAAGGGTTCCCTTCTTATGAATCCCACTGGTATGGTGAGAGTGCCCACTTTATTATGCTTTGGTCAGAAAAGGGAATGTTGTTTATGGTTTCCCCCTGGACTCAAGGAATAATTCCTCAGCTATAAATATCAATGAGCACCAATTCCCTAGTTTCAAGACTATTGTGACTCAGCCCTCAACTATTTGGTTATGAAAGGAAGAGTTTTGCTTCTACAGACAGAGGACAGAGACCAAGTTTTCTTCTCAACACACATTCATATATGCAAATTTAAAATTTTCATCCACAGGCTGGCTCTCACAGCTGCCTATGTCTTCCTTATAGCAGAATTTTAGAAACAGGAAACGTGGAGCAAAAACAACTAGGAAACCTAGTGCAATACACAGGAAAACACTTTTATTTCAATTCACAGGCAGACTTTTCTCTAATTCCCCAATCTAACACAATTCAATTCACCACCCTCCTAAAACATACCATGAATAGAGGAGTTTTTTGAGCCTACCTTGTTTAGAGCTCCTAATTTGACGAAGAAGAAGATCCCAGGCTTCCCTGCTTCGGAAAGTTGTACAGTATCTCCTGTAGGATTCTTCTTGTAGAATGTCACTATGCCTCTGAGCAAGCCTGATACGCGGGAGAATTTTGAACACAAGTAGAAAACCTTGTGGAGGACGACTGGTTAATAGTTTTTGAGAAGCAGTAGACGCGTACTCCAACCGAGGACGTTGCAAGTTCAAAATGATAGAAGGTGGTGTGAGTTTCAGCGGAGCATCTTATAATTTCGACGTGATTCATGGTGAGGGAGTGAGGTGGCCAGACTGGGCCGTTGATCCAATGTCACAGCCATAATTTCTCTGCGCAGTTCTGATTTCCATCACCTCTCCCCTACCGTTAACCACTGCCACCACTACCAGTCCTGATGGTTTTTCCTTCAATGGACACTCCACATGTGTTGGCTGCACATCTCAGTGGAGATTTTGAATGTAATTGGCTTGTTCAGATCTCACGAGGCAATGTAACTAGATTATTCAGATCTCTCGAGGCTATGTAACCGATTCCCTTTAATCCAAACCATTTCCACAGGCATGCAACTTTTGGAATATAGTTTATGCAATTGGCGAATGAGTTTAGACACTTACCTGTGTGGTCACGACCACGTTATGTAGACTTCGGGTCTTTGAACCACTCCTTTGGTTGCTGCTACTTCATGCATGGGCATTGGAACCCATTCCTTCGTGTGTTGATGCTGCATGCAGAGGTTTTAGAACCTGTTTCCTTGTGCGTTGATGCTGCATGCACAGGTTTTGGAACCCGTTTCCTTGTTCATTGATGCTGCATGCACATGCTCGCTTGGCTTTGGCTGTTGACAATATTTTCTCGTTCAAAATGAGCCCCTTTGTATGTTTCCTCTATTGTTTTCGACTATCCTTGTCTCCAGAGTGTGTCTTCTAGAGATATCAGCTGCTACAGGATTTCTGTAGGATGTCCTGTAGCTACTTCTCCTCCTGGGATGCAAGCTAACGAGCAGGGCTACACTACTGACGAAGGATTTGGTTGATGAGGAATCTAGATGGAGATTGGAAAGTAAGGTGAGCGAGACACTGCTACTTATTTTGCTACCAAAATTCTTGCTGGCAGTATGAAGAAAACAGGGTTTTTTGTGTGACTGTCTAGGACCAGATAAAAGAATGGGTGCAGTGGAGGTGCAAAGAGATGAAACGGGGTGACATATGGTGATGGCGGGGTACTCATAGACCTATCAGGCAGATTCCAACTTTTAAATTCTTTCTCAAGATCAATTCCGGCCTTTCTAGAGGGTCTACAGGAACTTCCTGTAGAAGCTACAATACATCCTATAGAAGCTATAGAACTTCCTGTAGAAGGCCCAAAACTTCCTGTAGAAGGTGAAATCATGACCTGAATGTGATCAAATCTTAGGAGAGGGGGGTGGTCATGGAGGAAGTGCTTGTGAGGTGTGCCTGCAGCCTAAAGTCGACCTTTGTCCTTGTTTTGTACGACCCTGCAACCTGCAATTTTTCAACAAACATTATTTTTTTTTCTCTTTTTTTCTTTTGAAGCATAGAGACAGTTGGGGTGCCTCGAGGAGGTTTTCACCCTCACTGCCTGCCCCGGGCACCTGTAAGAGGTTTTCACCCAAGGATCTTTTTATTCCTTTTTCTGTTTTTTCTTTTTCTTTTTTTTTTTTTTATGATCAAGGTGTGGGTGGAGTAGAGACAGGGCTCTACTCCACTACCAGGACTGACTTGTCCAAAGCTTTAATGAACTCCTACCTAGAAAGGGGTTTCTTGTAGATTTTTAATCGATGCCCATTGACAAGCATGGGGATGGCTTCTTCATCAATGGTCCTGATGAGAACCAAACCATTATCGTTGCATTTCTCCATTGTATATGGTCCTAGTCACCTTGTCTTTAGCTTCCCTTTGAAATCCTTATATCTTGAATCATAGAGCAGTGCCCAATCTCCTGGCTGAAATTGCTTTTCGTTAAGGTGCCGGTCATGCCATATATTTATCTGGAGTTGGACCACTTCTAAGTGGAGGAGGGCCTGCATTCTCTGTTCATCCAATCCATTCAATTGTAGTAATCTTTCTTGTTGTGCATGGCTAAGGTCTAGGTCTAGCTGAGCTGCCAACCTCAATGTGTTGTACTCGAATTCTATGGACAACAAATCCTTCTTCCTATAGACCGGCTCATAAGGTGTGAAACCTGTTGTAGTTTTCCATGTGGTGTTGTAGGCCCAGGTGGCCTCAACCAAGCGATCTTGCCAATCTTTTCTGTTGCTGCTCACTACTTTAGTCAAAATCTCCTCCAAATCTCTGTTAGTGACTTCCACCTACCCATTTGCTTGTGGATGATAAGGGGTGGAAGTCCTATGCTTAATATTGTGATGAGCGAGCAGGTCTTCAATCAGGTTAGAGGTACACTGACTTCCCTGATCTATGACTAATTCCCTTGGGTAACCAAACTTGTAGAAGATATTTTCCCTCAAAAATTCAGCCACTTTTTCTTCTGTTGCTGCCTTGATTTCCTTTGTCTTTGCCACTTTGTCAGGTAGTCCGTGCACATAATGATGTAAGATTTCTTCTTTGAAGGAGGATTGATAGGACCCACAAAATCCATGCCCCACTTCTCAAATGACTCAAAAGTCGCTTTAGGTTGGAGGGGCATCTCATCCCTTGGAGTCGGTTTCCCCATCCTCTGACATTGGTCACATTGGCTGATGTATCTTCTGACATCTTGATGAAGAGTGGGCCAATAGTAGCCTACCTGTAAAATTTTGAAGGCAGTCCTTTTGTTGCAAAGTGGCCTCCACAGGGGCCATCGTGATAGGTGAGGAGGATGTCAAAAACTTCCCCCTCCCTAACACAATGCCTCAAGATCTGATCTGGCCTAAGTTTAAACAAGTTGCCTCCAATCCAAGTGAATGGGGTGCTTTTCCTCAAAATTTTTCTCTTCTCTTTTTAGGATAGGTGTGGAGCGAACTGTGCTGAAACCAAGTAATTTGCTATATCAGCAAACCATGGAGAGAGTATTGAAATAGCAAACAGGTGTTCATTTAGCATTTGATCCTCTACCATCCCTTCTTCACCTGTAGGCAAATCTAGTCTAGACAGAAAGTCAGCAACAACATTTTCCTTACCTGGCTTGTCAACAATGGTCAAATCAAATTGTTGCAACAAAAGTAACCATCTAATGATATGAGCATTTACATCAGTTTTATTCATTAAATATCTAATCGTAGCATGATTAGTGTGTACAAATGTTTGATAACCAATAATGTAGTGTCTGAACTTGTTTATGGAATGGACTACGACCAAGAATTCTTTCTTAGTTACAGTATAGTTCAACTCTACCTTAGATAGGTTTTTGTTGACAAAGTAGATGGCATATGGTAGTTTCTCCTTGACTTGTCCGAAGGCTGCCCGTATGGTTTTGTTTGGGGCATCAGTGTGGATGTGGAAAGGTAGGGCCCAGTTTGGACCTCTCAAGATTGGGGCAGTTACTAGCATATGTTTCAACTCATCTAGAGCCTCTTGACAGTTGTCAGTCCATATAAACTCAACATCTTTCCCCAAGAGACCAAACAATGGCGAGGCTAACTTACTAAAATCTTTAATGAATCTTCTATAATATCCTGCTAAGCCTAGGAAGCTCCGAACATCTCTTTCCTTTTGAGGAGGTGGAACCTTTTGGATGATAGCAACTTTGTTTGGATCTACCTGTAATCCTTGCTGAGAAATTGTATGACCTAGCACGGTCCCTTCAGTCATTAGGAATTCACTTTTTTCGGGACTGAGGGACAGGTTCATCTCAATACACTTGGTTAAAACTTTTCCTAGGTTAGCCAATGCTTCTTGGAAGTTGGACCCATAAGGAGTAAAGTCATCCATATAGATTTCTACCGAATCATGAACCAGCTCCATGAATATGCTCCACATTTCTCTCTGGAAAGTGGCAGGAGCATTGCATAGCCCAAAGGGAAGGACCCAGTAGGAAAAGGTGCCCCATGGACAAGTGAAGGTGGTCTTATCTTGGTCCTCCAGGCTGATTTGGATCTGATTATACCCGCTGAACCCATCTAGGAAAGAGAATAACTTCTTCCCTGCCAACGCATCTAACACCTGATCTATGAAAGGCAAAGGGAAATGGTCCCTCTTGGTGGCTTTATTAAGTTCTTGGTAATCTACACAGATTCTCCACTTCCCATTTTTCTTGGGCACAAGCACCAAAGAGGAGACCCACTCACTGTCAGAGCTGGGGTAGATGAATCCGACATCTAACAACTTTTGCAATTCTTCTTTGACAATGTCCTTAAGGGATGGATTCATTCTCCTCTGAGGCTGCCTGACCGGTTTGTAATCCTCTTTGATGTAAATGTGATGGGTACAAACCGAAGGATGGACTCCTTTCATATCCTTATAGCTCCAAGCAAAAGCATCTAAATGGTGGTTCAATAAGCTACACAACTCCTTCTCTTGTGAGGGAGATAGGGATGAGCTGATCTTTAAGGTTCTTTCAGGGCCAAATTCCACATTCTTAACTCTGGGAGAGGTTGGATCAGCCACACAGAAGTCCACTAGAGCACTGGCTTGGGTTCCCTCCACCAACTCCTCTAATGGCAGCACACTGGGAGGTGGATTTTGAATCAGATTCTCAATTAGGTCATCCTTGGTTTGAGGACCTCCCCTGGTGGCTTCTATGGTACACAATGGTGTGGAGTAGACCTCATCCTCATCTCCCTCCTCCAACCAGAGAGGTAAATCATGTTCTAATAGAGGTTGGGAAAGAGGATATAGGACTAGTTGTTTGGACATAGGCCCATTCTTTATGGTCATGTTCCTTGCTCTACAACTGATGTAAGCATCTGTAGTGGCCAACCAAGGCCTTCCCAGAATGAGGCGGTATCCAGTGAGTTTTGCCTTTGGTTGAAGGACCAAGAAGTCTGTAGGGTATTCCCAAGAATCAACAGAGAATAGGACATCTTCCACAATCCCTTCAGGAGTCACAATGGAGCGGTCTGCTAACTGCAGTACTGTCAAGGTCTTTCTTAAGGAACTCTGAAGGTTAAGTTTGAGCATAGTGTCCCTAGTCATCACATTAATGGCATCCCCTAAATCAATCAAGCTGCGGGGGATGATGGTACCATTGATGTGGACATCAAGTACAGGACTCCCAAGGTCCAAATATTTTAAACAGATTACTTGTCCCAACATGAGATCGAACAGTTGTCCTATGAGATTAATAGTTGGGGCATCACTCTTGCGCCTACCTAGGTGCCTGAAACACTTCTCCTTGATCAATTTTTTGTATATTGGTACATCTTTTATGGCCTGGAGAAGTGGTATTTTCACACACAATTGTTTAAGTTCTCCCACAAGTTCATTCTCCCCCAAGTTTGGGTGCGTGGTTACCATTAGTTTCTCAGGAAAGGGTGGAATGGCTTTGGGTTCAATTTCCTGTTACTCTTCCTCATCCTCTGGACGAGGTTGGTGATCTGGGAGGACCTTCCTAGATCGTAGGTTGATCTCCTGAATCTCCACAGCATAGGCAGGGCATGTTGTCTCTCCAGTATATACCTGCTGGGCCTGTCTGTTATTGGGGTTCGGGTTTGGTTGAGCAGGCATCTGGGGTTGTCTTGGAGGAACAGGAGGTAATGGATGAGGTGGAGCAGGTGGTAGAGGAAAAATACCGGGAGGAGAGATGTATTGGGGCCTCCACCCTAGCTAGGGTGGATTCCACTGAGGTTGTGGTTGAACATGAGAGTGAAATGAATGAGTAGCGGGTTGAGTATGGTATTGAGATGGATAAGACCAAGGAAGAGGTGTGGACTAGGAAGGATGAGCAGGGGGGGCCCAAGAAGGTATATGAGTTGATTGGTTGGCGTGGTAATAAGTTTGGGATGTCCCCTGCATCCCCTATTGGTAAGGTTTGAATCCATGCGGCCTCCTTTGGTTGAGGAAGTAGAGTGGTTTAGTGGCTCCCTTGGCCCCTTGATACATGGCCTTAAATTCGGGCAAGGTTGGGCATTGGTTCGTAGGATGGTCTTCCTCACAAGCGAGACATACCTCTACCGAGTGCAATGGACACTCGTTCTTAGGATGCTTCCTTGTGCATCTGGGACAAAAGAGGGCCAAAGTCCTCTCAGCTTCCCCTTTCTTCTGTTGGATTTGGAAAGTATATAGTTGCATGGAAAGGGGCTATCTCATCTCACTTTTAAGGTCTTCCATTTGATTTGTAAAATCATGTTTGGAGAAGGTGGCACTGGCTGAAAGCGGATTCCCCCTACCCTTTTTCTGGACTACCCTAGAGTGGTTTCTAAACACAGTCTTTATGTCCTCATAAGGTAGTTGGTAGATGTCTAAGCCATCTAGCAAATGGAGGGTATCTAAATGGTCTTCAGGGACTCCTCGAAGTAGAACCAGCTTCAGAGATTCAGGGTCAAGTGTGCACCTGGCCCTCTTATAACTAAGTTGGAACCTTTCTTCATAGTCCTCTAAAGATTCATCACTCCCCATGGTCATCCGAAAGATTTCTCCCTTTGTTTCCTTTGACCTATAGTAGTCCCGGTATTTGTTGCTAAAGGCTTGTTGCATTTGAGCCCAAGTTGTGATACTATTTCCAGGTAACCCCATGAACCAGTGTATGGATGCATCCTTGAGGGTAGAGGGAAAGAGCTTCAACTTTTGCTCTTCTTCTGCATAGTCATAAGTTCAACAAAGGACAACAAACTCAAACAACAAGGTATTAGGGTCATCAGTGGTCAACCCATGGAAGTGAGGTAAGGCTGAGGGACTTATGTTTTTCATTTTTGTGTCCCCATTAGTCTCTCAAATGGGAAAGGCACCTTCTATTCTCTCCCCGTCTTCTATACCATTTCTGCGTTTAGCCATGGTCTCAAGAGGAATGTTTATTGCTCTTCTTCTATTATAGGATCTTTGTATATCTCTGGAGGTTCACCTATAGGTTCTTTTGGATCACTACCACTGAAGGAGAGAGAAGGGTGACTCAGTGATGTGGTGGGGGTGTTGGGTAAGAATTTTCCGGTATTTTCTCTGTTCCTATGAGGCATGAAATGAAATCTTTTTGGTTGATTTTTTGCTTTTTTATGCTTGTACCTGCAAAACTGAAATAGATTGAACTGCAACTAACTAAAATCTATCTTGCTGAAATCAAAATGTGGAATTGAAATGAAAGCAGGAAAGGACTAATTTATTTTGCTGAAATGAAATTGCAGGAATGAAATGCTAAGCTATGCTTGCAGAATTGAAATTGTTAAATTGAAATGCTAATCTATTCTTGCGGAATTGAAATGCTAATCTGTGCTTGCGGAATTGAAATGCTACTCTACGCTTGCGGAATTGAAATGCTAGTCTAGGAAAGCAGGAAATGTCTAGTCTACTTTTGCAGAAATGAAATTGCAGAATGGAAATGAAATAAAATACTTAGCAGAAGGTTGTATTAGAAAATAGAAGAAAAAGAAGTAATCACAAATACTCTGACGCTTCCCTGGAAACGGTGCCAAAAAAATGATGGGCACCAATATTACAACAATAATGCTGCAACTCCTGGGGCTCCCTTCATTACTTTTATCAACCCGGTAGTTCGTAACAAACTTGGAAGCGATGGTGCTATATGCACAAGTACTAGCTCTTGCCGCAACTGTCACTTGATCAGTTGGCACAAGTCCACTAGGAGCTTAAGCCAACTTCTATGAGCTCTTAGAAGAAGCTTTTAACTGTGATGGACGAAAGCTAACTCAAAGGAGGCTAATATACTTACAGAAAGAAACTAAAAAGCTGAAAGAAAATGCAAACCCTAGCTTTACCAACTGGCCCTACTGATGCAAGAAAAAGGATGAAAGCTACTGTAAAAGATGCCATTGATTCTTTGAAAGGTTAAGTGCATGTGTCTAAGCTGTTTCTGAAGTTAAATCTGAAAAGAAACATCTTTTTTGTATTTTGGAGTATGTTGGCAGAATTATTATGTATGTGCTTTAACTGTTTTTTACTGTGCATAGGTGGATTGGTGAGAGGGAATGCTTGCAGGAGGTTGGGAAGGTGAGAAGAGGGGCTAAGGGGTCCCTAGCACCCTTCCAGAGAGTTTTACAGTGATCTTATCTCAAGAAACCACTTTCGTGAGCTTCTACAGGAAGTCTGCAGGGGTTCTACAAGATGTATTGTAGCTTCTACATGATGTTTCTACAGGATGTTCCAAAAGGGAATTTTGAAGGGTTGATGGTGGAAGAAAGGTGAAGAAGTGGGTATGGAGGCAATATAAGTGAGGGAGGAGGTTTAGGACTTGGTGATTGAGGATGGAGAGTGGCTAAGGCGATTGGGTTGGTTCAAAGATAAGAGAAGCAATGTTGCACAAGAAGGTAGGAACTAGGGCAAAGTGTGAAAACGTGGCAAATGAGATGCAAGGATCTGAGCTAGAGGGCACAACAGGTTGCATGGATGGGGTAAGGATAGGTGAGGAGGTATCACAGAAACTCAACACGTTATTTTCCAAAGCTAACCAACAAAGACTAAGAAAACCAAAGATCTAGATATTCTAACCTAATTTGACCTAGAAACCATAAGCATGATGAACAGAAGTTTATTGGCTGCAATTCATGTAAAACAACTATGGAAACCACTCAAGAATGGATCTAAGCATGTAATCCAATGTTGTTAAAAGCACGAGCGGGATTAAATCGGCACGGGGAATGAAGCGGAAAAAAGCGGAAAAATCGGGAAAAAAGCAGAAAAAAAGCAAGAAAAAATCGTTTGGAACAAAAATATTCATTTTTTTTCAATTTTTTTAATATCTAAACCATCTACAACATAAAATAAATACATTGACACATAAATATGATAAAAAAACTAATATATAATATGTTTAATATCATTTCTAGCGCTAAAATCACACATAACATTGAATCATGTCCTGAATAGTAAGTCCTAACTCCTGAGTCCCAACTCAGCCTCAAAATATCAACAAAAAATATGATAATGTATCTCATCATGTCATAATGTCATATACAATATTAAAATGAAAGTCTAATCCTATTGATTTCCTCTGCCCCTCTTGCGAGAAAATGCAACAGCTTTCCCTTTCCCTCTCGATGTAGATGCTGGTGCCTGTGCTGGTGGAGAGGGCAGTGGAGTCTGATGTGCTCTACTAGCTGAAGAACTAGAAATAGGAGGTACAGGAGGTAGACCACGTCCTCTACTGGTGGCAGTGGTAGCCCGGGCAGGCGGTGTCACCTCCTCCTCCTCCTCCTCCACCTGCTCCTGCTCCTCCTCCCCTTCCACGACATCCTGCCCTAACCAATCATCAGCAGACTCCATGAGAGGCCTCTCAGCCTCGACCCTCCATGCAGCAGTGGTGTCAATGCCATCCAATGAGATGGCATCCA
>APFE030046656.1:0-24563 GCA_000404065.3 Pinus taeda | reverse complement strand
TCTCTGCTAAACTCGTTGTGGAACATTATCCTAGGCTTTCTCTACTGGATACTATGGAAGGAAAGGAACAATAGAGTCTTCAACAATAACAGCAGGCCGATAGAAACGCTATGGCATTTCCTGAAGCAAAATCTCCAAGAAACTTTGGCTATTTGACATTGGCAAGACACAGATTTGCCGGACTCTCCTCAGGAGCGCCTCATCATGAAATCTTGGATTCTCGATCTGTCCTACTTGACCCATGTCAAATCCCGTCCCCCAACCAGTTCTGCCTCCCCTCTCAAGTGATCCCCTCCTGCCTCAAGCTCTTATAAATTGAACTTTGATGGGGCAGCCAAGGGCAATCCTGGGCCGGCTGGTTATGGAGGGGTCTTCAGAAATGAAAAAGGAGCAGCATTGCATATCTAATATGGAACGATTGGAAAAGATACCAACAACGTTGTGGAATTGGAAGGTCTGTGGAAAGGGATTTGCATTGCAGACCAAAAAAACTTCTTCCCGCTAGAGGTAGAGGGAGACTCCCTTATCCTAATTACTACAGCTACAAGGATTCAAGCAGGCACCTCGGCAGCTAAGATAGCTTCCAGTTGGAGGTTGCTCAGTAGATTGGAAACTCTGGAGGAAAGGCTCAAGCGCTCCCATAGTATCACCTTCAGGCATGTAAGGCACACAACCAATAAGGCAGCAGATAGATTGGCCAGCCAAGGGGTCAACCAGCAGCTCCCTTCCTTCCCAGGTCCTCTTAGTGCCTCAGATGATGCACAACTCAAACAGGAATGCACTTCTTTGGTGCTACAGGACTACCTGATCCCTGATGCGGGTGTTTGAAATGAGACATGGTACGAAGGCAGCGCATCGACTGGGCAGGTGGCAGCCCAGTTGCGCCATATGTTATTGCAATGGGACGGCACACTGTCCTCGCACACCTACATTAAATGCAGCATTCGCCACACCTCTCCAGCTCCCAGTTCATAGCACGATGGTGGTCCGGTTGTTCGTCACTCTCGCGCTACTGCTCCAGGCCTTCAACTCTGTAATGGTTGCTGCTCTGGGCAATTATCTGTGCCATTTAGTCAGCCTGTCTCTGCTAGCTTGGTTCTACCGCTCGACTCTGGCTTCAAAGGTTCACAGTGTCACTTGGTCTATGTTTCCGTCTCACTCGACGCATCCACTCCTCAGGCACCTCCCTCTCTGCATTCAACTTTGTTTCTGCCTCTCTCTGCGCATCAAATCTCGCTCCTCGGTGCTTCCACCCCTCTGTGCTTTCACCCCCCTGTGACATATCCTGGTTCATCAATATGCCGCGCGAACGACTCAGACTAGTGAGTAGGCGGGGCGGCTCACGAGGTCGTGCCATTCATTAGCACTCCTCCACCACCTCAGACCCATCCTCAGACGTGCTGGAGTCTGGTCGAGCTAATTACCCGGCTTCCAGAAGTGGCAGGGGAAGAGTTAGAGGGCGTGCTAGGAATGACGTCTGTGAGCACAGTGCACATCCCACTGCCCGTTTCCACATTCCATGCTCCCTGGCGAACTCCTCCTTTATAGTCTCAGTCACGATTGAAAAATGTGAGAACGCGGCTCATCTCGGGGCCCCGGCAGAGCGGAGGCGGGCCAATCCCAATGTCGACCAGCGCCAAGTCACAAGAGGCCTGTCCGCTGTGAACCCTGAAGCTGATGCAAGTCCAAGCGCACCGGCAAGAGAAGCGGTCCATCTGTCAGACTCAAGTGACTTAGAGCAATTTGGGTGCAATATTGTTGAGGAACAATTGTCTACCTCAGTTGACCAATGAACCAACCAACGCCTCAGTTTTTGTTCTGCAGCCGAAGTAGGAGTTCACCTCCCTTTCAATCTACTGCATCCGTGCTTGTTTCAGGTCTTTTTCAACTCCACTTGATGGAGTATGTCATTGTTTTGTTTATGTTGGAGTCTGTTTTAGTTCTGTTTATGCTGGAGTCAGCAAAGTTTAACCTCGTCATGAATTTTTGCATGGTTATTTTTGGGGTTTTTGGAAAGGTTAATATTCTTGAAAGTTATCCACTCTGATGTAAGTCTATCGCTGGCTCCATAGTCAGGATGACGACAATTACTCTGTCAAATGCCATCCTCCAACAAAGAATCTTCGAGGCTTGCCTCGCTGTAACAATTTTTGTATAATAATAGGAGTAGACCAATTGAGAAAAAAAAATATATGGCTTTTGTTTTTAAAAAGAACATTATAATAGATACATGCCATCGCCATGTAAAAACACCTTTTAACCTGTTATTTCACGTTGCAACCAACCTTGAGATATTACCATTGTACTTGATTGTCTTCTTAATCATGTACTTGCCTTCTTCTTCATAGAGTCACCATCATCATGTCCTTGATTTCCTTCTTCATCACCTTGTCTTCTTCAACATATGGTCACCATCATTTTGTAGTCTTCATTATTAGGATCACCGGAGGTAAGGACATCAAGCTTCACAGCATTGGAGGTAGGACATGTCATCACGTGTATTTCTTCTAGGCCTTCATCAAGTATAGAGATATGGTAGCATTTCATTATGATCAAGATACATGATTGACACTTCATTTGTGTCTTCATCACTTAAACAAGAGTTTTAGTCATCCTCTAGCATCTTCAAGAATATTTTCCATCTCGGTCACTATCATATCAACAATTGAAATCAATGACAACCTAGATTAACAGTGGGATGAAATGGTCCTTGGAAAATGTTCACTTGTTCAATTTAGCAGTCTTAGTATACTTCAACTAAGAGCCTAATTCTTTGCATAGAGTCAATAGGAACATTCAACTTTAACACATTGTACCAAGCCACCAACGAAGGAACCACAAATGGATACATTGTATATGATTAATTGTGCAAGTTGTTGCTTGATCTAGAAATTGTTAAGTGAAGAGAGCTTCATTCTTGTTCTCATATTAGTTTTCTTCCATGAGAACCTGCTAAGGGTAGATGGAGGTTCAATGATTAACATTAATATCTAGGTATGCATCATTAATGTCAACACTTATATCATTTGATGTTGTTCAATAAGATAGGCATTGACCTTTTTGGCCTACAAGTAACAACATTCATTATCAAAATGGCGATATCTCTTATTGATAGAATCATTGTTTCTTCTCCCCTTTGCTAGTCAAGCTAGGTGTTTCTTGATTATGAGCAACAATGATCAACTCACCACCTTGGAATATATTTAGGAGGGATGATCCAAGAAGGAAATTGGGAAGAGCTTGAGCTTTTTGTCAATGTGAGAAAGAAAACCTAAAGTATACTTTATGAAAAATGGTTTGCTTTTGATGTTTAGTTGTAAAAGGTGGCTACATCCTCCATTGGATGGCACATCTTTTCACATCCTACAGTCCCAACCCTCCCCTCCAAATTGATAGTCTATGATAATAACATCTAAGAGATAACTCACAATCCTTGTCGAAGGAGAAAAATGACATAGAATAACTCAGAGTGCTTATCAAAAGAGAAAACTGACATAGTGTGAGGGTTCTTTGATTATTATAATTCAGTTCAATTATTTAATTCCTAAAATAGGATATGAAAATTTCATCGTGATGACATGGAAAGGGGTTTTGACCCTTCTTTTATATCTACATGCTTTTTTTTTAAATTAACAAACACTATAGTGGATTATATTTTTGCTTCGATGACATGGATTGTGCTTTTGATGTCTAGTCGTAGCCTTTTTTGTCTTGTTGTAAAAGCTGGAGCATCTTTCCACATTATGAAATATGAGTCCTCCTTTGCAAATGGAATTGGTATCAACATCTAAGAGATAAATATAACCAACATTGCAGTCCCAACCCTTCACTCTTAATAAAATTGGCAATCTGTGATAGTAAAGTGCGAGAGATAATTGGTGTTGCTTATCAAACAAGTTAGATCAATAGTCAAGGATCTTGATTGCTTTAATTCAATTCAATTTTTAACTTCATATTGGCGTTGGCATTGTAGTGCCTCTCCTCCTCCTCTTAGAGTTTCCTGCATTGTGTGGATTTATTAATTATTCAACATATAGTTGTTGAGATAGGAGAGATTACATTTCAGAATATGGGCTTTTGGCATTAATAAACTAGTAAACGACATCTTGAACAAATATGGCAAAGGAAAGAACCAATTATAGAAACCCACAAAAAAACATTAAAAGTGGAGTAGGAATAAAATAATTGTGATTTTGAACTAATTTCGTAGCAAAGGAAGTAGATGTCTTTCTGAAAAAAAAGATAGGAACATGAAAATAAAATGTTTCCAGTTGAGCAAAGGGGTAAAGGAAACAAATTGAGCTTTTGAGACACGGTGTATAGGTATGTGTCCAACGGTGTTAACACAAGCTCATATTAACATTCTTCAAGTTGTTGCTAACTACCTAGAACGATGTTAACACAAGCTCATATTAACATTCTTCAAGTTGTTGCTAACTACCTAGTTATTTCGTAGATTATAAAAATGTGAGTAGTTTAACAAATATAAGTTTAGACATTGACTGTTAACAACACCGGAAGGTGGGAAACATTAGTTCCCAACTAATCCTATGTTAAGGAAGACAAGTACACAATAGCGTTCACAAGAAGTGTTGAGGTCTTACAACTTATAGTTGTGGAAGGTTTAAAGCAATAATCTGGATGCAATGTAGAGCACATGCAACCTCCTTGGTGGACCTTATGTGCAAGATCACAAATCCATTTATAATGGATACCCCATCACTCAGAAGCTTCAAAATATGGAAAGGTTTGTCAATTTGGCTTTTCCTTCTACATTTTCCTCTATTGCCAATTGTTATGAGTATAGGTAGCCTGCATTGTACATACTCATAGAAGAAAGAAGAATGCAAGTACCAAAAGGAGAACATCAAATCATACATGTTTTACAATATTGTTTTATGTGGTTATATTTGTATAAAAATGGTGGAGAGTGATCATAGTTGACCAAGTCTCCAAGGGTTACAAGTATCTGATACAAAGTTAGGTGAGTGATCATCTTTGACCGAGTCACCAATGAAATATTAACGACAAGGTAGATAAACTACAAGACATAAAGTACAAAATAAATAACATATATATATGTATATATATATATATATTACATATTTAGACTAAATCCAATATGAATTATGGACAAAGTATGATCAATTTTGCGATGACGAAAACAAATGTCGCCAATTTCTATTGATTGTACACTCTTTCTAGTGAATGACATCATTGTTTATAGGAACTAAGATGGCAGGAATAACATGATTGGATACTAGAAGAATGGATGTTGAAATGAGAGTGCATGGAATAATTGCAGGGGCATGATGTTCAATTATAGAATGTCCTCCTAATAAGAATAAGGTAATCCTTTGTTGTGGAAACACCTATGCAAAAAATATGACCTTCATATCCTTAGTTGGAGGTGAATCATGAAGAAGATGCTAACTAGGGCATGGTCTGAAGTAAGTTGAGGATTGGAGTTGGACTCAGTGCTTAGAAAGACATCTCCATGCAAAAGTGTGAGCACTAGAAAGCAAGTAGATGAATGCCGACATGGATGCGCATTGGAACATATCAAACATTTTGAACTCGTGGATATTGATATGGTTAATAACGTATCTTCTAGCAAATGCAGAATACGAGAAGGAAGAGATGACATTGTAGATCTTATTATCCTTGAAGAGCTTGTAGAAGTTATAATACCCACAATTTTGTGCCTTTTTGTGAAACAGGTAGGGCTTGACAAAAATCACATCTCAACAATATGAGGGTGTAACATCACAATCAACTGTATCAATGAATGGTCTAATGGAAAATCTGATAAAACACAACAAACATAAAGTAGGTACTACTTCGTGAACCCATCCAATATGATATGGTTGGGGATGAGTGGTAGAAATTTGGATTTTTTCAATCAATTGTTGAGAAAGCAGTTTCTTTTTGTTTCCATTGTCTATGATTAATTGTGCAAGTTGTTGCTTGATCTAGAAATTATGAAGTTAAGAGAGCTCCATTCTTCTATGATTAATTGTTTAAGTTGTTTCTTGATCTTGAAATTATTAAGTGAAGAGAGCTTCATTCTTGTTCTCACAATAGCTTTTTTCCATGAGAACCCACTAAGGGTGGGTGGAGGTTGAATTATTAACATTAATATCTAGGTATGCATCATTAATGTCAACACTTCTCGGTTGTTCGATGTTGTTCAATAAGAAATGCATCGACCATTTTTTCCTACAAGTCACAACATTCATTATCAAAATGATAATATCTCCAATGATAGAATTGATGTTTCTTCTTTCCTTCGCCAATCAAACTAGGTGTTTCTTGATTGTGAGCATTAGCAAGCAGCTTAGCGTCTTGGCAAATATTTAGGAGAGATGTTCCAAGGAGGAAATTGGGAAGAGTTCGAGCTTTGCATCGATGTGAGAAAGCAGACTTAAAATATACTTTATGCAAAAGGGTTTGTTGTTGTTGTTTATTGGGAACAATATTATTGCAAGCGGGTCCATTTCATTTTGGTATCATAGCTATGATATGCTCCAAGAAGTCATCAATATCATATTTGAAGATTGGATGCCTTGGACGAAATATTTTACTTGTGATCATGAAGAATTTAATTCAATTGTATTAGGGCTTGATTAAAACATATAGGTGTTGACATATGAGATATTACATTTAGGAATATGGGCTTTTGGCATTAAGAAACGAATAAATGACATTTTGAGCAAATGTGGCAAATGAAAGAACAGATTAGGGAAGCCTACAAAAAAGAATTAAAAGTGGAGTAGGAAGAGAATCATGGTGATTTTGAACTAGTTTCGTAGCAAAAGTAGTAGATATTTTTGTGAAGAAAGAAGAAGATAGGAATATGATAAGAAAATGTTGCTAGTTGAGCAAAGGGGTAAAGGAAACAACTTGAGCTTTTGAGGTACCGTGTGAAGGTATGTGTCCAATAGTGTTAACACAAGCCTCATCTTAACATGCTTCAAGTTGTTGCCAATTACATAGCTGTTTTGCTGATTATAAAAAAGTGAGTAGCTTAACAAATAGAAGTTTAGGCATTGACCATTAAGATGGGAAAGGCCATAGTATAACACTGACATAGGATATCTCATAGTTCTTATCAGAGGAGAATGCTTATATAAGATAACTCATAGTGCTTATGAGAGGAGAAAATTAACATAGGTTATCTCAAGAGTCTGAAGACTATTTTAATTAGATTAAATTAAATTACTTAATTCCTAAACCAGGGTATGAAAATGTTATTGTGATGACTCTTCTTCTATATCTACATGCTCTTATTTTAAAAAATTTAACCAACAAGTGGATTTTATTTTTGATTCGATGACATAGATTGTGCTTTTATTACTATTTTTGCCTAGATGACATGGACTGTGCTTTTATTACTATTTTTGCTTGGAAGACATGAATTGTGCTTTTATTACCATTTTGGATTGGATGACATAAGTCATGCTTTTTATTACTATTTTTGCCTAAATGATTTAGATTGCGCTTTTATTACTATTTTTAATTTGCCGACATGAATTGTGCTTTATTACTATTTTTGGTTGGTTAGATGATATGGATTGTGCTTTATTACTATTTTTGGTTGGTTAGATGATATGGATTGTGCTTTTGTGCTTTTATTGTGATATGGAGCGTCTTTCCGCATCTAAGAGATAATCTGAGTCGTCAGTTGCAAACAGAATTGCCATCATCATCTAAGAGATAATCCATCAGAATTGCCATCAGAATTGCCATCATCATTTAAGAGATAATCCGAGCCATCCGTTGCAAACAGAATTCGCATCATCATCTGCAACTAGTAAAATTGGTTGTCTGTGATAGCAAAGTGCGAGAGATAAGTGACGTTGCTTATCGAACAGGTTATCTTAACGGTCAAGGATGTTGATTGATTTAATTCTATTCAAATTTTGGGTTCATATTGGCATTGGCATTGCAATTCCTCTCATCCTCCTCTCCCAGTTTCCTGCATTGTGTGGTCTAGTCTCGTGCGTTTGGAGCTCCGTATGTTGTGTGTGCGTATGAATGTAGTTTGGTCTCTGTTATGTCCGTTTCTGTCATGTATTTGGTGTGTCTGTCTGTCTGGTCTGCTTGTATTCTGTGAGAGGTGGAGGCAGAGGCAGAATGCTTGTGTTCCCTGACAGGCAGAGGCAGAGGCAGAGGCAGGTAGCGCATCAATTATTGAATCAAGACAACTCTGCCAGGGATCACAGTTAAATGAGGCATTGCGGTAAAATTTATGTTCAAACTCTCTGTATCGATCACTCTGATTATGGGTTGTGGGTTGCAAACAAGATTAGCTGAATGAGAGAGGAATCAATTTGATTTTTGGAAATTCAATGGCATTGATCAAATCCTGTAAATAAATTGAGATGTGCAGTGTTTTTTGGTTTTTTAAATTAGATCTTCAACATCCTTGACGAGAGGCGGCAGAATAGATCCCTACTTCGAATAATGGCCATTGGGAGCATTTTATCTGGCAGAGCCTGCGGTTTTCTTGGTTTTTAAATCCAGATCCTCTGCATCCATGGTGAGGCGGTTTCTTGGTTTTCTAAATTAAATCCTCTGCATCCATGTTTTTTGGTTTTTTAAATTAAATGTCGTGCATCCATGGTTAGGCGGTTTCTTGTTTTTTTTTTTAAACTAGATCATCTGAATCCCTGTTACTTAGTTTTTTAACTTAGTGCGTCTGAGGCAGCAGCATAGATCCCTCGTTGCACAGAAAGCGAGAGAAACCGAGCATGTCTTTTGAATATGGCCATGGCCAGCGTTGAGCCTGCTGTAAATATGGAGTTAACGGCGACCATTCCCTTACCCGATTTTGAAGGGCGTAATTTCACCTTCGTATACGGTGCTCCAGAATTGGTTTCTGCGTTGCGGTATCGAGTGGTTTGCTCAGTGACATCATTTGTTTTACACATCGTCTCCTAATGCAGCGGCCAGTCTCCCATATGCAGCAGCCATTCTCCAATGCTTGAGCAACACCGTAAACCTTGCGAATATCATGTGTCTCCATGTGGATTCGTCCCTCGGAGGTAAGCAAAGCATTTTCTTGACTGACTCTCTTTTAAAGTCATTGTCGATTGCATGTGTGATGAAGAGATTGTTCAGATTGCAATGTAATTGCATTGAATAATATAAAGGATTGTTTCTCAGGTTTTGCACTGGAATATTGAATTATTAGCTATTTCTAGGTTAAGCATATTACATCTAAGGGCCCCGGCAATGCTCTTCAATGATTTCGCTGATAATATTGGTAAATTCTATATCAATTATTTCGTTACGATTTTCATTCCCTGCCAGGGAGATCGAGAATGAGTAGGTTCAGGAGGTGGGGTTGGATTCAGAGGGTATTCCTTGCAGATGTTTGGAATCGATTAGTCAAACTTCACCGGTCATGCTGCCTCTGTAACTATAGCTCAGATATAGCTCAGATCTTTGGCTCTCCCTAACTTCCTTTCTAACTTCCCTTCTTTGGCTCTCTAACTATAGCTTAGATTCCTCTGTTTGTATTTCTCCTCGTGCCCTTCCATATTTTCAAAATAACATATATTACTCAGATTGAATTTCTGGCTGGATTTAAATTTGGATTCAATGTATTTGGTTTATATTGAATTTCTGGATTTAAATTTGGATTCAATGTATTTGGGTTATATTGAATTTCTGGGTTATGTTGGACTTGTAATTTAATGGTTCAATTTTTTTCTATAGACACATGCGGACCATATGGATTTGATTTGGGTCACCCTTTTATCCTCTCCAGCTCCCCCATTTGGGTCACCCCTTTATCCTCTCCAGCTCTCCCAGACACCCTCCATATTGATGCAGAGGTTCACTATCTAATCCAATCTCACCCACGGCCAAATTAGCCTATATATGAGATTACGTAAAACCCATAACTATTTTTTTATTCATTATAATTTGGTAAATTTTCTCAAACACTGGGCTCTCTCTGTATTTAATTATTTTTAAATTTTTATTTTATGATATATTTTGTTGCCATTAAAATTTTTTAACAAAAAATTTGTTAAGTTCATCAAAATACTTACATAAAAAAGCATTTAACCATTTTTAAGGATCAGATATTGTTCGCCTCCTTTCGCTTTTGAAACACTAAAAATAGTTGTTCACATGATTTGGGACTGTATGCTTGGCTAGAAGCTTTCAACCCAGGATTTCAGTGTGATTATTACCATTGCCCCACTTCAATTTGAAATGTTTCACTGCTTCCAATGAACCTGCCTATAGTACTCAATTCACTCCAAATAGTAAAACGCGGTATCTATCTTTTAACATTGTGAATTTTCTGTGGGGATACTCACAAATTTCATTGTCATAATTAGTTAGATTAAATTTATGGGTTTATATTTTGATTTTCTCTCCAATCACTTTCGACATCTTGTAATTTTGTATTTCCTCTCCCTCAACTTGGCTTGTAATTTTGACTCGTTTGATTGTTTGGGAAGGAAATAAATAGAGGCTTTGAGTTGTCACTCTCACTCTCATTCAGTGTTTGTCGTTATTATGATTATATTCATATAAATTTCAATTTCTCCCACTCATTATTGATGGATATTTTGCCTGTATTAAAAAAAATGGTGAATACATTTGGGATTTCATAATAATTACATGTGTTGGAGACTTGTACACCCTTACCTTTACACTGTGGTGGAGACATTTCCAACTAGATTATATATTATATTCCACAGCATAAATACATGCAAGCAAACTTAATATACTATATTACACAGATATATATTATATTATATATAATATACTGCAGATATATGCATACAAACTTAATATATTATATTACACAGCATATATACAGAGTAGTGGGCTTACGGTTGGTTGTTGAGTCTCCTGGAAACCGTTGTAACCTTGTAAATATAATAGATTCATCTATCAAAGGTATTCTTGATTGAATATTGGATTTCTTTGTTTTCTTGTATGTCCATTCATTAATAATTTATATGATAGTTAGTTGAATTGAGGCTTCTGTGATCCATAATAGTTGAAAGAATAACTTCAACTTATATGATAGTTGTGATGAGTTTGATAATAAATAAAATTACAGTGATAATTGTGATGATTTTGATAATAAATGTATTTATTACTGTGTTTTCATTTTTTTACTAGTGAGAAAAAATGATTTTGATAATAAATTTATTTAATGTTGTATTTTTTTTTACTAGTTTGAAAAAATAATTATTCTTTTACTTCTAATTTTACTTCTAATTTTTAAAGCAGTCAAACTCTGACTGTTTGCATTTAATTGATTACATTTTTTTAGTTTGATGAGTATGTCTAAATAGGTTGTAGGCTATATGGGAGTAAGATGACTTATATTGCATGGGCATATCATGGTTGCAGAAACACAATGTAGAGCAAATGGTGCAAAGGTAAATTCAATGCATGATATGAATTTTCAATCTATTCATTGCCTTTCAGTTATAAAATTAGGCTGGTTATTTTTCATAAACTATTAAATTTGATTCTTTATAAAGCTTTTGCTACTTTACAAATAAGACATAGATGACGATTAAATTTTAATAATTATTTTTTGTTTTTTTGGCAGATGATAAGAAAGGACATGAATATACAAGCATGCTAGGATAGATGAACTATCTACATGTCATTATGAATTCATGACATGAATTCATTATGTTATCGTGACCCAAAATAAATTGGCATTCATTTATTTTTCATCTTCATTATGTAATTACTCTAAAACCACTATAATAATAAAAAGTATTGTTTTGTTTGAAAGGGCTAAAAGCCCTTTCTCATTGCTCTTGAGGATGGACCATGGCTATCCTCAAGGGTTTGTGTCCCTCTCTCCACCTTACTTTTCCATTTACTTTTATTTATTTATTTTAGAACTAGATAGTTTTAGTTTAATGGATTGTAAATTAAAAATATCAAATAATGCATCAATATAAATAATAATAACATGTAAATTGAAAATCTTAAATTTTATATCAACTCGAAGTTATGTAAATGCATTTGATTTAATCAATATGATATTTTTGTAGGCATGGGTTTTTGTGATAATTGCACAATTTTTCGATGCTTGTTTAGCGGTTCAATTTGTATATGATCAAGTTGTATGTCTTTATTGTATGTACATTGATTGGTTGGTGTATGTTAGTTACAATTATTTTTGTATGCCTATTGAGTGATTGAATATCTGTATGATGAAGTTGTATATTTTTATTGCATACAATGATTGATGGGTTTTTCTATTACTTTGTGATGATGAATTTAAATGCAGAATTTAGTGTAATGATTATTGTTTGAATTTCATTTATTTGATTGTGTTTTACAATGAATGGGTGGCACGTTAATATGTATTTTGAAATGTGTGAGAATTTTCTTTGTTAATACTTGGTGCTTGGTATCTATATTATGTTTGTGCATTCAATTTTTTTCTGTGTGTGATGACAAAAATTTGATATGTAATGTTCAATGTATTTGTGTGTCTTTACAATGCTTTTTCTGACGTGTACTTGTGACTGTGTATGAGAATGGTTGTTGTTTGGCTTTTTATTTACATAGTTGTGTATTTATAATGAATGTGGATGACATGTTTGATATGTACTTTGAATTTTGTGTGGCTTTTCTTTAGCATATGGCTTGATTTAGTGTCTACATTAATTTTTTATGTTTGGATATTTACAATCTTCTATGTATGATGATAAAAATTTCATATGCAATATTTGTATGTATTTATAATTTTGCGTGTAGTACGAAGATTTGATGGGATGTTTGTATGATTGTGTATTTGCAATGCTTTTGATGTTTGAATGTTTGTGCATTTGCAATGCTTGTTATGATTGTGTGTTTGTATTGCTTATTAGATTGTAAATTAAAAGTATCAAATAATGCATCAATATAAATAATTATAACATGTCAATAGAAAATCATAAATCTTAAATCAACTTGAAGTTATGTAAATGAATTTGATTTAATCAATATAATATTTTCCAACCATGGGATTTTGTGATAATTGCACAATATTTGGATGCTTGTTTAGTGGTTTGATTTATGTATGGTAATTGCAAATTTTTTTGTATGCATATTGAGTAATTGAATTTTTGTATGATAAAGTTGTATGTTTTTATTGTATGCATTGATTGATGTGTTTTTCTCTTACTTAGTCACGATTAAGTTAAATGCAGAATTTAGCGTAATGATTTTGGTTTGAGCTTCATGAGGGAGATATCGGTGATTTAAAATCAGAGTTCGGATGAGGGAGATATCAGTGATTTAAAATCAGCTCTTTTTCTAGAAAATTTCGTGACGACGAAAAAGTGGAAATAGATTGGTGTGCTAGCCAAGAACCTGTATGCACTTGAGGTACAATATGCATGCAAAGCTTTGAGGAGCAAGGCAAAGGCTAGATACTTCGTGGTTGAGAGGGAGAGTAAATTACCTCTCAACATGTAGAGCAAGAAGAAGTCTCAGACAATTGCAGAGGAGCCACGATTGGTGCAGTAGCTTCAGGAGGTTATGGAGCAGCCACAACAGGGGAAGCTTAGTGGAGATCGAGTAGAGACATCTACTCATGCAGAGAACTCAAGTAGGGGGGAACTTCAAGGCAGGTGGACAAAGGGATCACATGCAGTCATACCTCCAAGTAGGAGGTGGGGCGATGTGGAGTGATCGTCCCAAGGAGGAGGGGCAGGATCCTTGAGGTACCCAACCTCTTAGATGAGACCTTGCTACAGGAGCTCCGATGTGGAGTAGTAGGAACTGACTGATTGGGTAGAGACAAATGCGGATGGAGCGGCAAAGAGAGCGATAGTGCAGGGAATCCTAGGACAACATATAAATAGGAGGTTGCAGCAATGTGAGAGGCACAAGTGTTTTGCACAATGCTAGGTGGCACAAAGAGGTGTGAAATGGTGCGAGATGCATGGAGATGTTGCAGTAGTGTAGATATCAGAGAGGGAGCACTTGTCAACAGCAGGTAGAGCTTCAGCATCAGAGTATGTTCCTAGCCCAAGAGAGTGGTCAGTTGGGAGTGTTTTTGTTCCAAGTGTTGTTGGAGCAAGTGGACCAAGTAGATGTGTTGCATGCGAAACATTCCGGAGTTACAGGATCAAGTTCGAGAGGAAGCCTTTCTTGTTGAGAGGGAGTGTTGAAAAATGTGCAACAAGAAATGTTAAATTTAGAATGTGCTAAAAATAGACCTGCTAAAAATAGCATGTCGAAAAATAGCAGTTTGGCCAGTAAGGTCATTGGCCACATTGGGTGAGAGGTGAAACTGCTAAAAATAGAAAGTTCTAAAAATAGCATTTCTGGGTCCCTTCCTACTTATAGCAATCCCTAGTCTATCTATAGGAAGTAAAATTAATTTTGGTCTTAATAGCAATTGGAAATATTAATTAATTCATTCATTCGAGTTAATTAGTTAAGAAAATTCGAATTTGAAGTATTTGTGAGCATGCACATGAGTTGTCCCATTGATTAATGAATTTATCCTTAATTTCCTCCACTGATTGAGGGAATAAGTATGAGTTCTATAATGAGAGAATCAGTTGACTTAGTTCTAACTAGTCAAGTCTAGTTAGATTATTTTAACAAGTTGTTAAAATAATAAAATATGGTTTGTTAATGCTTGCATGCATGTTACAACTATTATTTTAGGTCACTAAGAATTCACTCATGGGTAACTGTTGCATGTCAGTTATGTCAGAGACCCAGTTGAGATCAAATGTGGGGCAGTGTACTATCAGATGCTTGGATATTTCTAGTAAGTATTCCTTGCATGGAGAAGGATCTATTATAGGAGATTGGAGGACTTGTGGCCTATATATTGAGGCCTAGGTAGTCCATGATTTTCATCTTCTGATTGAAGATCGTCAGAGTACAAAGAGAGCAGGATAGCTATTGAGTTGATTCTTTTTGTATTGTGAAGAGGATTCCACTTAATTGATAATACATGGTTGGGTTTTTAAGCGGGTGCTTTCCCCTGGATATATCTTGTGTTATGTATGTTTGATTTCTCCATATTAGTAATATGTGTTCTTATTGATGTTTCTCATGGTTGATTAAGCTTCCGATAAAATGTTTATAGAAGTAGATCAAGTGTTTTGCTTTAGTACATTGCATTACCGGGTTGATCTACAGGTGGGAAATTTCTACATGGTATTAGAGCTAGCTGATTTGTAGAAAATGTTCTCCATGGTATCAGAGCTAGCTGATTTGTAGAAAAATTCTACAAAACTCTCCAAGAACTAATGGGGCATATGGAAATAGGTCTCCTGGTGGGTACAGGTAATAAAGAGAATGCAGCACCATCTAAGGAGTTCAATGCATCTGACAGAGGACAAGGACTTCGATATGAGGAGCAAAATAAGGATGAAGGTTGGAAGCCTTTGCAATGTTGGACTTGTGGAGGAGAGCATCATAGGGGATATTTCCCACAACATCTGGGTGGTAGACCATGGATCTATAGTGCTCAGGAGGCACAGAAAGTGGGAGATGTTGGGAAGAGTATTCCTAAGATCTATGCAGCACTAGATAATAGACACATAGACCATTAAGCATCTATCATTGACATGGATGGTAATAATTTTTATCAAGTTGTTTCTATTTTGATTGACCATGGATCTAATTATAGTTATGTTAATCCTGACCTGGTGGATAAGTGTGGTTTGAATAAAGAAGTGCATGCAAATTCTTGGTTAATGTAGTTGGCTATAGGTACAAAGAAGTGGGTTCATCATTGGGTAAGAGCTTGTGCATTTGATTTGAATAGTATGCGTACCTCAGCACATTTGAATGTATTACTGTTGTGATCATATAGTATGTTGTTTGGCCGGGATTGGTTGTACCTTCATAGAACCAAGGTGTATTGTTATGACAAATCCATTGAATGCTTGGATGACAATGGAGAATAAAGAGTCTTGTGAGGTAAGAAGAAAGCAACGGTAGTTAGAATGGTGATAGTTATGTAGGCCAAGCGTAGTCGTAGTAAGGGTGTGTGTTATTTGCAGTGCACATTTCTAGTGATAAATGTAAGGAAGTTGAGGATGCAGATGTTTTGAGCAGGTACCCAGTTCTACATCAGTTTTAGGATGTATTTCCTGTAGATATTTCAAAGTTTCCACCTCACAGGGAAGTAGACATTTCTATTGACTTGGTGCCAAGGGCAACTCCGCATCAAAGGCACCTTACAGGATGAGTACACCTGAGTTGGTAGAGTTGAAGCTATAGTTGAAGGAAATGTTGGACAAGGGATACATTAGGCAATGACTAAAAGTAGTTAAATCAAGTGACCATCAAGAACATGTATCTGTTACCGAGGATTAATGAATTGCTTAATTAGTTGAAGGGAGCGACAGTGTTCTTGAAGCTTGATTTGAGAACCGAATATCATCGGATACGCATTAAAGAAGAGGACATCTACAAGACAACTTTCTGAACCAGGTATGGCCATTATGGGTTTGTTGTAGTTCCATTGGTTTAACTAATGCTCTAGCTACCTTTATGTTCTTGATGAATAGTGTGTTGTGTCCGTATTTGGACAAGTTTTTTATTGTGTTCTTTGATGATATATTGGTATATTATAAAAAATGAAGAAAATCATGTCAAGATTTTAGCAGCAATTTTGATATTATTGAGAGAGAATCAGTTGTATGTTAAGCTCATCAAGTGCAGATTCTTTAAGACTGAGGTACACTACTTGGGACACGTGGTTTCTAAGGATGGCATAGCAGTGGACCCAGAAAAGGTAAGATCTATCATGGAGTGGGTAGTTCCCAGGAATGTGGATGAGGTGAGATCTTTCATGGGGCTAGCAAGTTATTACAGGAGGTTCATCAGGAACTTCTTGCAGATTTATTATCTTATCACAACATTGCAAAGGAAAGGTAAGAGGTTTGAATGGACAGAGGAGTGTGCGTCCATTTTTTAGCAACTCAAGCAGTTGTTGACACATGCATGAGTGTTAAATATTGCCAATGTGGACAAAGAGTTTGTAATATGTACATATGCTTGTAAGAGAGGAATTGATGGAGTCCTTATGCGGGATGGACAGGTGGTATGCTATGAGTCGCGGAAACTAAAATAGCATGAGAAGAACTACCCGCTACATATCTTAAGTTGGCAGTGGTCATACATGCATTGAACATGTGTAGGAAATATCTTCTTGGTAGGAGGTTTGTATTGATGAGTGATCATAGTGGTTTGTGGTATCAATTTAACCAACCAAATTTGATTGCAGGTAGGCTCAGTCGCTGGCCATGATCAGTGAGTTCGATTTTGAGATCAGGTATATCAAAGATAAAGACAACAAGATCGAAAATGCTCTTAACAGGAGGATGCATGTCATACATAGCAGGTATGAGCTCCTACGGGATGGATTTACAAGATAGGATCTTGCAAGCAGGTCAATAGGATGTCAGGTATCTGGAGATTGTGCACAAGTTGCAGCAGGGTTTAGCTAGTGGTACAAGTACAGGTTTAGAGACATGATATATGTGCCAAATAGCAGTGAGCTCAAGAAGGCGAGATTGAGGGAGTTTCATGCGAAACCATATTTAGGTCACCCAAGATATTACAAGATGCTAACAACAGTGCCGAAATTATATTATTGGCCGAATTTGAAGTGATATGTAGCAGAGTTTGTGGCTAAGTGCTTGGATTTTCAGCAGATGAAGGTAGAGTGTAAGCATCCATGTGGGGTTCTATAGCTGATTCTGATTCCAGAGTGGAAATGGGAGGTCATTTCCATGGAATTTATAAGAGGTTTTCCGAGGACAGTGAGACAACGTGATTCCATCATGGTAGTGGTGGGCAGGTTGATAAAGGAAACACACTTCATTACAGTGAAGTCTACATTCTCAGCGAGTGATGTAACACACATCTTCATCAAGGACGTGGTCAAATTGCATGGAGTTCCGAATAATATTGTGTCAGACAGGGATGTGAAGTTCACTTCCAAGTTTTAGAAGGAGTTATTTGCAGGTTTGGCTACAGAGTTAGCCTTCAG
The DNA here is from genome assembly GCA_000404065.3 of Pinus taeda. Taxonomy (NCBI): domain Eukaryota; kingdom Viridiplantae; phylum Streptophyta; class Pinopsida; order Pinales; family Pinaceae; genus Pinus; species Pinus taeda. The sequence continues at coordinate 6,550 of APFE030046656.1, read as the reverse complement.
TACATCTTATCATCAACAGATAGATGGGCAGACAAAGAGGGTCAACAGGATATTGGAGGACATGTTGAGGATGTATGTGATGCATCAAAAGTGGAAGTGGAAAGAGTACCTTCCACTGGCAGAGTGTGCTTACAACAATGGGTACTAGGAGTCACTAAGGATGAGCCTGTTTGAGGCGTTGTATGGGAATAGTTTTAATACTCCCATCAGTTGGAGTGATCTGGTGAACAGGGTGTTGATTAGACCAGACATGTTGGAATACATGGAGTGAGGAATGCATGTAATCAAGAAGAATTTGAAATTAGCACGGGATAGACAGAAGAACTACGCAGATCAAAATAGGTTGTTCAAGGAGTTCCATGTTGGGAAATAGGTGTACTTGCGCATCAAACCAAAGAAGAGATCCTTGCATATTGGATCATGTGAAAAGTTGGCACCCCGGTTTTTTAGACCTTTCAGGAATATTGAGAGGATTGGGCCAGTAGCCTATCAACTTGCACTGCCTTCGATAATGAAATTCCATGATGTTTTCCATGTGTCATTGCTTAAGAAGTATGTTAAAGATGTTAATCATATGATTGACTGGTCTGTATTGCAGGTGGAGCCAGAAGGATAGTTCCAGTAGGAACGACATTGTATATTGCAGAGAAAGGTGTTCATGCTCTGGAAATGAGCAATCAAGTAGGTTAAAGTGCAATGGAAGCAATTTTGGCCCAATGAATCTACATGGGAGATGGTGGATCAGACGTGGGCTATGTACCCTTGCTTATTCATTGGTTGAGCGGATGTTTTGGTACATGTTTTGGTGATGTTTGGTATATGTACATATGTATACAGATGTAAAAACCACCACGAGATATGTTATAAATATTCAATAAGCGATATGGTTTTCATGTCATTATGATGTTCTACTTATTATGTTGTCATATTGGTTTGCTTCTCAACAGGATGATCATTGTAAATACTGCAATGAGCTAATTTATAAAGCTCCATGGGTAGTATGTTTTTCTTACAGAAGCCTTGTTGGCTGTAGGTGTTGTTGAATACCGAGGATGGTGTTCCCCCAAGGGGGAGGGTTCTATAACAACCCTGGTGAAAATTCCATGTAATAAAAGTTAATAAAGGAAAAATAATAACCACAGTTGTTGGGATGTTTATTCCAAGCTGAATGCTGGGAAAAAGCATAGTGATGGGGATAACTGGTGATTTGTTAATGGCTAAGGAAATTCGAAAAGACAATGACAAATTATTTGGAAAGGAAAAATGGTATTTTGGAACATTTATTTATGAAAATAATGGGAAATGAAGAAAATAGAGGCCTCATTAATAAAAAGGCTTCATAGGATCAGTTCTCAGACTTTTGTCAGTTCAATTTTGGAGCTCTCTCTCTATTCTCTTTCTCTCATACTCTTGGACACATACAATATTTTTGGAGCACTCTTGGAGGAGTGTGGCATACTTAGAGTTTTGGAGAAAGAAGGCAAAGGAAGAGAAGCAAAGTACAACATCGGGTTTTGCTTGCAAGTAATGAGTTGCATGTATGTTTTCCTCACTAGGTTTGGCATGCATGGCATATGCATGTGGTTTATTCGTCATGATTTATCATTGGCATGGCGGTTTGCCAAGATTGACAGTGGAGTTTCCTAACCTTGCCATTTCCTGGATAGCCATAGTGTTGTGGGTTTATTTCTTTACTTTTCTAGTTGGTCCTCATGTTTCCTTTAGCTTGGGTTTAGTTACTAATTCCTGGAAGCCATGGTTAGATAAACACTCTAGAAGCCCAGTAACAACTTGGGTTGAGTTACTAGTCCTGGAAGCCTTGGTTGGAAAAACACTCTGGAATCCCTTGGTGGGTTGAGTTACTAGTCCTAGAAGCCCTGGTTGGAAAAAGCGCTTTGGAAACCCTATATTCAGGGTCAACATCCTGAAGACATACCGAGCCAGCTTGAAGGCTTGAAAGTCCTCATATCTCCAAGTAGCGGTAGAAGTGGGTCACCTGAAGAAGGAGAACCTTCTTGGTAGAATATTCTGATTCTCAACCGTTAGTTGTGGGATAAGAAATCCCAACAATCATTTGATGCCTTGAAAGAGGCACGCACATATGCCCCATTGCTTAGTCCTCCCAACTATTGGTGTCACTTTATCTTATACTTGGCAGCCTCACCATCCTCCATTGATATAGTGTTAGTACAAATCCATGGTGATCTTAGTGAGCATGCGATCTATTATCTCTCAAAAGGCTTGGCTAGGCTTGAACTATGATATTCACATGTGGAAAAGTTATCCTTAGCAGTTGCCTTTGTTGTCAATTTCTTCTGGCATTATATATTGTTGAGATAGACTACTCTCATCACCTTGGAGAATCCCATGAAACACATTCTATCTCATCAAGTCATTGGAGGAGAATATTCCAAATGGATTGTTATGCTCTAGCAATTTGATTTGGTTTTTGCCACTCCTAAGGCTAAAAAATCATTAGTCTTCGATGAATCATTGGTAGACCTTCCTATTTTCAATCTAGATGAGGTAACCCATCATCCTCTTCTTGATGAATCTGCCTATCTAGTCAACTCAAACGAACCTTGGTATGGAGACATTCTTATCTACCTCCAAATGCAACAATTCCACCCAGATCTCTTGAGAGATGACCATCATCAAATTCACCACCAAGCCATAAACTATTTAGTGATGAATGATACTTTATATCATCATGGTGTTGATACCATTCTTCGATGTTGCCTCACTCATGCTAACGTGGAACATGTTTTAAATCAGAATTTCCATGCTAGGGCATGTGGCGGTCATCTTTATGGAATGGCTACTGCCCAGAAAATTATGTGCATAGGATACTACTAGCCAATGTTTTTCAAAGACTATATTCTTGTAGTTCAACTATGTCATCCTTGCTCAATCTTTATCAAGAAAATGTGCACACTCCCAGGCCCACTAAATCTTATTATCTCTAGTGGTCCCTTCTCTAAATGGGGCATTGGCTTCATCACCTACAATCCCACTTCCTCTGATGAACACAACTTCATTATTTTCGGTGTGGATGACTTTACAAAATGGCATGAACAAATGCTCTAGAGCCCTGGGAGGCTTGGGTAGAGACCAATACGGCGATGGTTTATGATGTTCGACCGTGAGGTGGAATCATTGTTGAATGGGTTGAAGTGGTGATCATAACTTAAACAAGAATGCAAAAACTTACATATATAATCATAAACATAGAGCTATAGCATAAAAACACTTCATTTCATTAATAGAAAAATATTGAACTATGGTTACAAACAGAATGGAAATAAGATAGCTCGGGCGATGGTAACTTATCTTTGAGAAGAGATGTGGTGGATACACACCTCTGAACTATGTTACAAGGATACCAAAAAGATATTTAATTGAAATTGTGATTTATTCATTGTTAGAAAGTGTTAATGCATGATTTAAAAACACCATTAAATACATAAGCATGAAGAATTGTTAAGAAATTTTGTAGCATATTAGAATATCAAACCATGAGAAGAAAAGTGATGCAAGAGATTATTAACGGAGTTTGGATATCTTCAAGCCTACATCTTCGGGCCCTGGTCTTGAATGGGGAGGCCTTTATATTAGAAATTCAAAGCCAAAAAATACATCAAAGCTACATCAACAAGATCCCTCGCTGGTCCAATTGTGTTCTGCTCAACCTTAGAAATCCGACGCAACATAAGGCTCAGAAAAAGATCTCTTACAAATCCTAGAATAAACCAACAAAGTTCTACCTCCAAATCCCCAAAGCTACACTAAAACACTTCTCTGTCACACAACATTTCTCAACTCCTCTCTACGCTTCATGGCATTACATTACATGTATATATAGTGTTTATGACTAACCTTAATGGAAAACATAGCAATGTATTAAATCACATTTCTCATTGTTATAACCATATACAATATTGTTTAGAACCACACCATATATTACATTCAATGCAATGGAAACTATGCACATATCAACCATATACTATGTTTCAACTCCGGCACATTTATATGGTTTCCCCAAACTTAGTATATAGTTAAAACCAAAACCAATCGTATGTGAATGTTGGAGTGGTGGAACTATTGCGGTTATGGTGGAACTACGTCTTAAACATAGCATAGCAACATAACCTATTGACATGTGCACAAAACATTACATAACAAATCGCATATTATGGGCGGTCGATAGAGATGCAGACCGTGGCATTATTGTTGAACTACGTATTAAATGAAGTAGAACATTCTCGATGGTGATGGAATCACATTAGAGCCTGTGGCAAGAACGTTACATCCACATAAAATATAGTATGTGAACATGGTGGAGTGGTGGAACCGCGTGGCAAGTGTGAACACAGTGAAACGGCGCATCCCGTGGCATCTAATGGTGTTAAACCATAAATTTCTTTAACCGCTACATTTGTTGTTTGTGAGCATCGCTTACCATATGATTTCACACTTTAATATTAATCCACCACCATAGCTTCATAACATATGTCATTGACATGGTTTATAACATATGCCCCATTCCATTGTTTTATAAATCAAATGCACACTACATGTTTAATATATGTTATGTGTGCATTTTAATATATGGTTTTTGTTTTTAAAAATGACATTTTAATAGATACATGCCATCACCATGTAAAAATCACCTTTTAACCTATTATTTCACCTTGCAACCAAACTTGAGATATTACCACTATAACAAAGCTAGAGATCTACCACAGAGTTAAACGTGTACATTTGCCATGTGTCGAGCAGTAAAACATTGTTTCGTCTCAAACTTCCACAAGAAATTCCTCGTTCATTCAGAGGTCAAATGCACCTGTTCAAGTTGCATTGGAGTCGTTTCAGCGAGATCTACGCAATGGTGTTGCTTCCACTTGAATCTAGTAACTTTGAATTTTAGGCTTTTTCTAGATCCTTGATCATCCATTGATCAATTTCGGATCATTTCCTCCCCTCTTAGACCTTTTGGACCACCAAAAGCCTAAATTTCCATAAGACCAATGTGGGTTCCATTTTCCTACTTGTCCGGTATCTTTCCACTCTGTTATGAACCTGTAAACTTTACTCATCCATGCAATCATCAACAAAACACACAAACTACAGAATATATCAAGTCCTTTTCCACCCACATCTACATTCATATTTGTTGTTAATATCGAGACACCACTAAAAAATAATAAACCCATTAACAACATTAAAAGTATTGACATAGCTAAAACCATACCCTACTTTCCTTTCATAGCTGAAACAAAAATGAACTTATCACGCTACAAATCTTGTTGATGTACAATTTTGGATTCCTTAAGCAAAGTTATCTATTTTTAATTAGCTTTAATGATCCCTTGCTTAAGTTCTTTAGATTGTACAACAACACCTTTCCTAGCATAAGCTGCTTGTTTTAACTGCTCAACTATAAAAAGAGATTTATCACTTTTGTGTGATGAGAATGTACAACATATTCAACTCCTTTTTTGAACAAGTGATACTGATTAGTTTTCCTGCAAAAGATCGCTTTTATATCATATAAATACGGGCTGCCCAAGACCATCCCACGTGTATCTAGTTTTACCACATCACATGTCACCTTATCCTTAAATTGAGAAGTTATTGCAAATGGTAACATGCATTGCTCAGTTACTCACAATTTATGATTTCTTCTCATCCAAATTAAAGTGTACTGTTTATGATGCTTTATGGTTTTCAATCCCAATTTATTAACAACTTTTTCTGAAATTAGGTTAGTTTGAGATCCACTATCCAACAGTGTGTCGATCTTTGTATGTTTCATAACAACCCTTATATGAAATAACTTGCCTCTAGTGTTAGTACAAATCCATGATGATCTTAGTGAGCATGCGATCTATTATCTCTCAAAAGGCTTGGCTAGGCTTGAACTCTGATATTCACATGTGGAAAAGTTATCCTTAGCAGTTGTCTTTGTTGTCAATTTCTTCTGGCATTATATATTGTTGAGATAGACTACTCTCATCACCTTGGAGAATCCCATGAAACACATTCTATCTCATCAAGTCATTGGAGGAGAATATTCCAAATGGATTGTTATGCTCTAGCAATTTGATTTGGTTTTTGCCACTCCTAAGGCTAAAAAATCATTAGTCTTCGATGAATCATTGATAGACCTTCCTATTTTCAATCTAGATGAGGTAACCCATCATCCTCTTCTTGATGAATCTGCCTATCTAGTCAACTCAAATGAACCTTGGTATGGAGACATTACTATCTACCTCCAAATGCAACAATTCCACCCAAATCTCTTGAGAGATGACCATCATCACATTCACCACCAAGCCATAAACTATTTAGTGATGAATGATACTTTATATCATCATGGTGTTGATACCGTTCTTCGATGTTGCCTCACTCATGCTGACGTGGAACATGTTTTAAATCAGAATTTCCATGCTAGGGCATGTGGCGGTCATCTTTATGGAATGGCTACTGCCCAGAAAATTATGTGCATAGGATACTACTAGCCAATGTTTTTTAAAGACTATATTCTTGT
>APFE030046652.1:78472-135712 GCA_000404065.3 Pinus taeda | reverse complement strand
AAACAGATCTTGAAGAAATATGGCATGGAAGATGCAAAACCAGTATGTACACCCATGGTCATAGGATGTAGCCTCAGTGCAAATGATGAATATGCAGCAGTACATCAACCAACCTACAGATCTACGATTGGAAGTCTACTTTATTTGACAGGTACCCGACCGGATATCATGCATGCAGTAGGAATAGCTAGAAGATTTCAGGCAAATCCAAAGGAGACACATCTTCAGGCAGTGAAGAGAATTTTCAAATATCTTCAAGGGACACAAAATTATGGCTTATGGTATCCTAGAGATACAGATCTCACACTTCATGCTCATACAAATGCAGATTGGGCTGGAAGTGTGGATGACAAAAAGAACAGAAGTGGTGGTGCGTTCTTTATGGGTTCCAGATTAGTATCTTGGTTCAGCAAGAAACAGAGTTCGATTGCCTTATCTATAGCTGAAGAGGAATATGTTGTTGTTGCATCTTGCTACACTCAACTCCTTTGGATGATGCAGACCTTGCAGGATTTTCAAATCACTTGTACACCACCTATCTCTATCTTATGCGATAACACAAGTGCAATCAGCATCTCAAAGAATCCTGTCATGCATTCAAAAGCCAAGCACATACCAATCAAGTATCATTTTCTCCGGGAACAAGTGCTTGAACAAAATCTCAAGTTGGAGTATGTTCCTTCTAAGGAACAAGTCGCTGATATTCTCACCAAACCATTACCCATGGAGACTTTTGAATACCTCAGGCAAAAGCTAGGGGTTGTTGATGCATCATCTTATTGTTGAGACTCTTCTGATTGTTGGTTGTACGCATGATTCATCTGGGGTATATGCGTACAAGTGTTGGGTTGCTGCACAGGTTCAGGGGGAGCATATAATGCATTATTGGCATTATGGAGGATGTACAAAAGGAGATCATGGGACCTGGTATAAATATAGCTGTAATATGTCTCTATCTCTTTCTTGGTCATTAATGGTGTCTGGTGGATTATGGTTCTTCTTTGCAGATCTGGTTCATATTCAGGGGAAGCATGTTCTTAGGGGGAGCATAACCCTTTTCCCTTGATGTCAAAAGGGGAGAATGTCGCTGAAGTTTTTGAGGTTGCCATCAAGTCCAAAGGGGGAGATTGTTGGCATTATGTTTCTGGTATGGTTATATGTTACAGATGTTGTACTTGATGGCAACACCCATGGCATGACTCTCAATATGATGAGAATTAAGAAGTACGCAGGAGAACAGTTCAGAAGATGCGTATCCGCAGGTACGCCGTGCAGGGACCACGTCCAGACACGCAGGTTACCCATTCATGAGGTGCGTACCCCCAGTGCACACACTTCAAGGCAGTAAAGTGCGCACATGTGGGGTTCCTTATGCTTAACCCTTAGTATTTAGCCGACGGTATTATGTTATTATGGTTTTGGCCCATGGTATTGGTCCATGATTCGAGGAAGAGCTTGCCTATATAAAGCAAAGGAGATCATTTGGCTTGTGTATGCTTTTGCGTTGAACATCTTAAGATATAAAATATTGGGCTATTGTTTCAAAAGCTCGATCTATACGAAACTGAAGTGGAAATCGAATCTGTGAAGGGTGATCTCTCGAGCGCTGCTGCTGCGGAAGTGCGGAGGCGCCACATAAGGCGTAGTGCGGAGACACCACAAAGGCGCCACAAAAGGCGCAGTGCGGAGACGCCACAGAAGGCACAGTGCGGAGACGCCACAGAAGGCGTAGTGCGGAGGCGCCACAGAAGGTGCAGTACGAAGGCGCCACAGAAGGCGCAGTGCGGAGACGCCACAGAGGTGCCACAGAAGGCACAGTGCAGAGACACCACAGAGGTGCCACAGAAGGCGCAGTGCAGAGACGCCACAGAGGCACCACCGTAGGCCCAGTGCGGAGGCGCCATAGAAGGCGTAGTTGTGGAGGTGCGCGGTGCCACAGAAGGTGAAGTGAATAGTGACGCGGGCCAGAGAAAAGGAAATTGCGTATCTATCTTAAGATCTTTTGTTGACTGATTTTTTTGTTGATAAGGTGTTCTGGGTTTAATTTATTGTTATTGTGGATCTGGTTATCTGGGTGACTTACTGGTACTTGATGATCATTTGATTTTTATGGATCTAGTTTGAAAATTTATGAAAAGTGGTCCTTGAAAGAAAAGAAGTAGGGGGTTGTAGCTCCCTTCCAGGAGAGACTGGAAAACGAGAGAGAGTTGTAGATCTCTGCAGGTTGTAGCCTGTGTACTGGTAAAGGACTGCACCAGTACAAGACCATTGTAAAAGGAGTTTCTAATTTGAAAGAAGATAGAGACATATTGCAGCAGGTGGTTTTCACCCACATTGGGTTTCCACCTTATATTTGGTGTTCTTTGATGTAACTGTCTGTTTTTCTTGCTCATTATTTTATGGTACTGATATGAAAAAATAATTCAAAGTGTAAATAAGGAAGATTTGTTAAAAGAACTAGGTAATACTGATTCACCCCCCCTCTCAGTATTATTTTCAACATTTAAATTGTATTTTTTAATATTGTATAAATTACATAACATGTGCATTGAGCCATTTAATCAACCCACATTAAAATGTTAATTTTGCTATTGATATATTTTTAAGTATAAGTCAATATTAATTCATATTAAAATATTTTCTACATAACCGAGAGTAGAATTTTATTTTATACAACATTAAAATATTTTCTTTTAACCATTTTTTTCTATATATAAATATATATGGAGTTGATATTATTAAAAAATTTACAACTCTGTTTATTTTTTAACTTCTAATTGCTTAAAATGAAATTATATTAGGTCATAAGGACAAGTAATTAAATATGCTTAACATATTTTTTTTTCTTTTTTATTATAGTTTGACTTTGCTTTCCTATTTAGAGAATATTTTAATGCATACTCATATGAGTTGTCTAAGGAGGCTGACGAATTGCCCGGATCACTAAAAATGGCCGGAATCCGGGAAAAAAAATTGAAAAACGCTTATAGAGGTGTTGGGATTTGCAGTGAGGTAGCCAATGTTGATGGCCTTGTGATATTGATAGGGACGTACCGGTGGATACTACAATAACCGAAAACTTTGAACAACAAACCCTGGATATTGAAAGGTCCTTACTAATATTGTTTATTACGTTTTTTAATTTATTTTATAATAAAATCATAATTGTTAATTTGATTGAGCATCTCCGTGAATGGTGCGCGGGGTGCTGGCATTTGCAGTGAGGTAGTTGATGTTGATGGCCTCAATATAGGATATTGATAGGGACGGAATAGGTACATAATTTTGGTATTTGGAATTGATTTATAGTAGTGTTATTTACTTGCAGTAAGAGTTTTGAGTTACATTAGCATTAAATTATCATTCAATCTATTTAAATTAAAATATAAATCTAATAATTGTTGTGAAAATTTTAATAAAATTAACCATCAATTGTATCAAAGGTTCAACCTCAATTCATAAAAGAAACACATTCATGAAAATGAATTCACGCCCTAAATTGAAAACCCCAACTCGTGATAACTCTAACGTTTATATCCGTAATTTGTTACCACAGCTTGACATTTAAGTTGACAAATTATTTCTACCTAAAATATAAAATAAACAAACTCCCTGAAATGCTTTAACAATAAGGAATTTTTTATTTTCAATTGCTTTATGAAATATAGCATATTTGATATAAACATTGAAATATTTTATTCTTAATTGTTTTATATAATTACACATAGTTGAATATGGTCATTAAAATATTTTATTTATAATTCACATTCTCCGTACTAAAATGTATTTTTTGAATAGAGTGATTTTGTATTCTTCTTATTAAGAAATATTTGATTTTTTTTCTCTCTCTCTTTAAAGTCCACATCTAAATTCTTGTTTATATTCACCAATAAAATATTTCTCATCTCTTTATACATGTATTACATGTATTCAGTGACTACTGAAATATATTAATTAAAAGCAATATTCAAATATTTTATTTAAGACTTAATGTTTTTAAAAATAAAATAATTACACATTTTCTTTATAATCAAAAGTGAATATATTTCTATATAAAGTTGGCATAAAATTGTTATTGACTTTGAATTATTTCATTTATGACCAAGTGTGAAATATTTTTTTGTTATTAATTTTTTTTAATGTTACATACTATATGTTGAGCACAAAAAGATTTACACATATCTTTTATATTGGATTGTAATATCAATTAATAATAACGAGCCAAGTAGTCACAGTGAAAGTGAGATCATTAATGTTTTATAATTATTTTAATTAGAACTAACCAAAGAATTACATTTAATTTTGTTCTTCATTATAGCTAGCATTTTTTAATGTAGGAAATATTTTTTATATTTTAAAATGTACACATGTTAATATAGGTTGAATATGCAAGAAATTATGCATCTCCCTCATGCTACTCTATATAATGCACCTCTCAACACATTAACAATAGAAATGTAATAATTCAATATTTAAAGCTTAATAAGGGATTTTAGGGTTAACATCCTCCTCCCCTTCAAACAAGTGTTTCCATCAATACTTGACTAATTACAAGTGTTCTTCCATGTATATATCATATTCTTATGTTGCCTCCTCCAATCAAACAAGTGTTGCCCTCGACACTTGACAAATCACAAGTGTTTTGACATGAATAAATCATATTCTTATGTTTCTTACTCCACTACTAGCTTCTTCCATTTGATAAGTTACTCAATAATTACTCAATTTTGTGGTTGCTTAATAATTGTTTCAAGGATTTTTTTAGTGAAGAGAAAGCAATATTTCTTGGTTGAATGATGCTATCCTCTAACATTTCTCGAATCAGATGCTTAGTCTATATTTGTTTTGCATATGGATATCTATAGGGCCTAACGTTATGACAAACACTTTCTGGTTGCAAATGAATAGTAGGGCCATGAACTTGAGTAGGTGGAAGAACCCTACACATCTCTCCGAATACCTTGCAATGATTGTTGATAACTTTTCAGAGATGCACTAAAGTAGAGAAAACTGATGTTTGAACATCTAGAAATTATAATTGTGCAATTACATTGTGGTGTCCCTTTTTTATCACTTTTCAAATGATATTATATCACCTTAGAGGTTTTCGTTTATATGCCTCTTAACTCAATTTTTTTCCCTTTGAGAAAAAAGTCTTGAAAATTAAGGGCCACTATTTTTAATTTCTGAAAAATAATAATACTAAATAAATAATAAATCATGAAGAAAATATAATAATAGTAAATAATAAATTGAATTTCTAAATAAATATATATATATATAAATAAATTATAAAAATAGTAAGAATAAGAAAGAGTTAAATTAAGAAAAATATTGAATTTAGTAAAACTTAAAATAAAAAAACAAAAGTTAGCATGTTGCCACATGGATTGTGTGCATGTGGATATCTTTCCAACACCTTTCCATTTTCGGAACTATTTTTTTCTATTTAATGGACGAAGGGGAAATGAGAATCATTCATTTGTTTGGAAGAAGAGTGTTGTGAGAAAAAGGATTCCTTGACAATAGTAGTTGATTGAGGGTTCGAGGGTGGCCAGTTGTACAAAGATTATGTGCAGTTGAGCCTACGGTTGGATGGAGATTTGTTCTCAAAACTTTGTTGTGATTAGCAGGATTCAAATAGCATTCAACTTTGAAATCACAACTAAGGAATATCATCGCTAAAATTAAGTCTTCTCTACTCGTGTTTTTTGAAAATTCTATGCTACTTAGTTGAATAGTTTGTGTTAATTACTAATCACATATTTGATATAATTAGTTCCATATTTTAATTATGGGTTTTTATAGAAATAACATGTTAAAGAAACAACCATATGTTAACTTTATATTATAGACAGACCAATTTCTTCTAATCAAATTGGTAGTTATGTGCCTTATACATTTTAAAATGTAAAATGTAAATTAAGTTTTACATTTTACAATTTGCATTTTAAATTATATTTTATATTTTACATTTACATATGTTTTAATTTGAATATTAATTAAAACATATGAATATGAATTTATTTTTTCTTTTCTATTTTCATCTTTTCTTTTTTTGTTTTTTTTTAGAATAATTTTCTGACACTTAGAAAATGTTTACTTACTTACTCACATTATACCTACACATATCCTATATATATAGTTCTCGACATTTAAAAATGTTGACATACTTACTTACTTAATCCCTCTCAATGCTTAATAGATCCGGGTCTAAGATGGATCTAGGATGGTTCTAGTCATGCGCAGACATGGAAAATTTGTTGAAAACTCGAATTATTTTGATCATCTTCAATATGTTAAATATGTCTAGGATTAATATGGTCATTTCAAATTTAAATTTACTCAATTACATAATTTTGTTGAAATGATAGAGACTATTAATAACTTGAATGATGAAAAATGATGAAATAAAAATTTTGAATGCAAAGTGATAATATCGCAATGTTGAATGACAGAAAATCTGAAAGGCATATAGTCAATTATAAATAGTTTTCATTGTGGTCAATCCCAAAATATTTTCTTGTGCTATTATTATTGTCACACCTATTAGTTTTTCCATATTTTTATATGGGTCATATGAAAAGGGTCAAATTGTCGACCATTCAAATCTTCAACTCACGTTATTGTAGTAAATGTCACACCTTGTCTCTCTTACTCTCCAATATTGATAGTGTCTTTCTCCAAAGTCAATCATTGTGACTTATGGGGTGTTAAACCCCAAATATGTTTCAACGTTATTTTTCTATTACCTAGTTTGAATGTAAAGTGACTAACATTGTTGAGTGATGGAAAATGGGAATAACAAGAGTGCAGTCGATTACAATTAATTTACAATTTCAAGAAGAAAACATTTCAGGTAAGTCAACATTTTATCTAAGATGAAAATTCAAGTATTTTATTTATAGTTGAATTATTGTAGCACAAAAATCAATGCACATCGTCTATAAAAAAATTTATGTCTACATTAAAATCAATGCACACTATTAATCTAATTACTTTGAAATTAATTTACATCATACATCTATTAACATCAAATTAGAAATCAAAATCTACACTCAAATCAATGTACATTGTAGGAAATTTTAGCCTAAAAGTGTCCATGGAATTTTCATGTAATTTCCATGTCATAATATGTAAACCAATCAAAATACTTTAAATTTAAAAAGATGTACATGTAAATATCTCGGAGGGAAAAGAAGAAAAACTATTTTTTTTTTTTAATTGTATTTTTATCTTATCTCCTTATAGGTTTACTTAAATTTCAAATGTAGACACTTGTTGGATGTGGAATTAAATTCTACATTCAACGAGTACCAATCATGCATACTTTTGAGAATAGAAACATTCATCAAAGTTGAAGATAGGTTGAAAAAGTGTATTCAACACATTGTTTTGACATATCTTCAATTTTTATCAATGCAAGCCTTTTCAAAAGTATGCATGATGGGTACTCGTTTGGTGTCAAATTTAATTCTTCATCCAACAAGTGTCCACACTTGAAATTTGAGTAAACCTATAAGAAGATAAGCCAAAAATACAATTAAAGAAGAAAAAGTAATTCTCTTCTTTTCCCTCCAAAATTCACATCTAAAACTCAAATCAATGCATATAATTTCATGAATAATACTGTATCTTTCCCACCTCACTTTCCCATATCTCTATCTCTCTACACCTCTCTATCTCTCTCTTATTCCCTCTCTCTTCTCCTACTATCTATATAAGTGTCTCTCCATCTCTCCTTCTTTGTATCACTATCCCACCCCCCCAAACACACACACACACACTCTGTCTCTCCATATATATCTATCTCTCCCTCCTTCCCTGTCTCTATCTCTCTTCTTCCCTCTCTCCCCCTTCCATATACATATTTATGTCCTTCAGTCTCTCCTTATTTTTACCTCTATCTCACCCCAAAAGAATACATACTCCCTCCATATCTATCTATCTATCTATCTCTCCCTCTAGCTTCCTCTCTCTGTCTCTTACCCTTCTCGCTCTCTATCTTTCCCTTCTCCCCCTCTATGTATCCTTCTCTTTCTTCCCTCCCACTCTCCTCTCTCACTCAGTCTCTCTCCATCTCTCACTTGTCACTCTCTCTCTCTCTCTCTCTCTCTCTCTCTCAGCCTTTCTCTCTCTATGTATTTCTTCTTCCCTCCCTCTCTCTCCCCCTCCAACTCTAATGTGACTAATAATGTTGAATGATGGAAAATGGAAATAATAAGAATGTAGTCAATTATAAATAGTTTACAATTTCAATAAGAAAACATTTCAGGAAAGTAAACATTTCATTTTAGATGAAAATTAAACTATTTTATTTATGGTTGAATTATTGTAACACATAAATCAATGCATATTGTCAATAAAATAAAATAAAATAAAATAAAATAAAATAAATATCTTACACTAAAGTAAATGCACACTGTTAATCTAATTACTTTAAAATTAATGTACATCATACATCTAGTTATATCAAATGATAAATCAACATCTACACTGAAATCAATGCATCTAGTGCAAAGATTCAAAAAGAATTAGAACTCAACATCTACAATGAAATCAATGCACCTAGTGAAAGTAATCAAATAGGATTATAAATCAACATATTCACTAAAATCAATTCATCTAGTGCAAGTAATCAAATATAATTACATATGAACATCTAAATTTAAATGAATACATTGAGTGCAAGAAATCAAATAAGATTGGAAATAAACAACTACACTGAATCAATGTAGTCAATACCATAAATCAAATGGATTAGGGATCAACATCTACACTAAAATCAATGAATTCTTTTCATGAATGCATTTATTTCTCCCCCTCCTTCTCTCCCCACATCTCTCTCTTCTCTTCTCTCTCAAATATATTATTTATAATAATATATATTATTCCTGCCATATCTCCTTATTTGCCTCTCTTATCTCACCCCCCCAAATACACGCTCTCTCTCCCTTCCCCTGATGTTCTCTTCTTCTTCCCTCTCTTCCCCTTCCAATTATAATAAATATACATATACATATACATTTGTCACTCATTCTTTTTCTCTCTATCTCACACCTAAAACATCCTCGCTCTCTCTCTTTCTCCCTCTCTCTCTCCACCCTTTAGCTCTAGCACTATCTCCCTCCCTCCACCCTGTCACATCTCTCTCTCTCTCTCTCTCTCTCTCTCTCTCTCTCTCTAGCTATGTCACTATCTCATTCTATCTCCCCGTCCCCTAGCCCCCCTCCATCCATATGATCAAGAATTGTCACTCTATTTAATCAATAATATATGTAAGGTCTACTATAATATTACTTATAATGGAGATTATTTATTATTAGTATACCAATAATAATATATAAATAAATAACCCATTAAAGAAATAATAATAAGTTAACTTTATACTATAGATGGACCAGTTTCTCCTAATCAAATTGGTAGCTCTATGCCTTACATTTTAAAATGTAAAATGTAACGTAATGTGAAATGGAAAATGAAAAGTGTAAAATATAAATTAAAGTTTACCTTTTACATTTTGCATTTGGCATTATATTTTACATTTTAAATTATATTACCATTTCACATTTTATACTTTCCATTTTACATCACATTACATTTTACATTTATATGTGTACTAGTACTTAGAAATAATGGAGAAAGGTTGTTTTAATTGTTTTCTAAGTTTAGATTTATATCATATTTTCTAGGCGATTGTTATGATCTCCCAAACATAATGTAACCACTATATTTGTGTATGTGTGATTGCTATAATCAATGAATGCCGAATTGTGGTAGCCTCAAGTTCTCCTCACTTGAGTGTTGTGGGTTTCATTCATAGGAAAGTTTATAATGATCCTTCGTTCAGATCAAGGGGGAGAATACAGATTGGGGAACTTCGTCAAGTATTGCAAGGATCATGGAATAGTGTAGCAAGTTACAATACCCTAGACTCCACAATAGAAATCTGTTTCTGAAAGGAAAAACAAGACGTTGGTGGAGTGTGCACAGAGTATGATCAAAGATAAGAACCTCTCAAATTCTTTTTGGGCATAATCTATTACTATTGTTGTTTATTTAAAGAATAAAATTCCAACGAGGTATCTTGATTTCAAGACCCCATTCGAATCCGTGTATGGTTTTAAACTAGTAGTTCATCATTTGAGGATATTTGGGTGTAAGGCCTTTGCAGATTTTCCGAAGGAGAAAAGAAATAAACTTGATTCTAAAAGTATGAAATATAATTTTGTAGGATACTATTTAGAATTTAAAGCTTATAAAATGTTTGTTCCCTCTACTCACAATGTGTTTACAAGTAGAGATGTAATTTTCCATGAGTAGATAGATGAAGGCAACATGATAACACATATGAAAGATGGTACATTCTTCCTGAAGTTAAAGACAATAAAGTAGAAGCAAAATAAAAAGACAGTGAGAAGCAAAATCCTAGCGAAGAATCCAATGATATGGACATCACTAATAGTCAGAGCCCAATAAGAAGTGGAGAATTACTTTCAAAGAATAGAGGTGAAAACAGTGAAGTGAGAAGGAGATCTACTCGGTATATTCGACTACATGAAAAGTATAAGGACTATGCTCTGATGACTAGTGTTTTGAATGTCATTGAACCCATGAGTTTTAGTGGAGCTAAGGAACATGAAGGGTGGAGAGAAGCAATGGAGGAAGAGTATGAATCTATAATTAAAAACAAAACATGGGAACTGACTGAACTTCCTAAAGGAAAAGAGCCCATAGGATGCAAATGGTTAGAAAACCCCAAGTTTAAATCAAATGGTAGTATAGATAGATATAAATCTATGTTTGATGGAAAAAAGGTACTCACAAAAGGAGGGAATTGATTATGCGGAAACATTTGCACCAACAACTAAATTGAATACTATTATATTATTAATTTCATTAGCTACAAAGTACCATTGGAATTTGCACCAATTATATTTAAAATTTACTTTTCTAAATGGTGATTTAAAGGAGGAGTTGTATTTGACACAACCTAAAGGTTTGTGAAAAAGGGGCAAGAACATTTACTTTGTAGATTAAAGAAAGCCTTGTATGGGCTAAAGGAGGCAACTAGGTCATGGTATGATAATATTAATTCCTCATTTCTTCAATAGGGTTTTATGAGAGTCAAAGAGATCCAAATTTGTATACCAAGTTTGATGAAAAGGGGCATGTAGTATTGATTTCTCTGTATATTGATGACCTAATTATTACAGGAAATTCGGTCAAACTAATTGACGAAATTAAGGTTCGGATGTCACAAGTAATTGAAATAAAATATCTTAGTGAGTTACATTATTGTCTAGGTCTTGAAGTGTGGAGAGATGCAAGCTATACTTTTGTTATTGAGGGTAAGTATGTCAGGTGAGTACTTAAAAAGTTTAATATGGATCAGTGCAAAGATACTTTTGCTCCAATGCAATAGAATGTGAAACTGCATTTTGATGATGGCTCAAAGGAGGTAGATGGTACATTGTATAGACAATTGGTGGGAAGTTTTAATTATCTTACTACAACGAGAAATGATTTAGAATACTATGTTAGTGTGTTAAGTCAATTTATAGCAAGACCTCTTGAAAGACATTAGAGAGAAGCAAAATAAGTTCTCGAGTATATTAAAGGAACAATTGATTTCAGTCTTAAGTATAATGATTTATTTGATGTTTAGATGACAGGTTACTCAGATTTAGATTTGCCTAGCAATTTGGATGATAGAAGATCTACTATAGGTTATGCATTCAATATTTGATCTGGGATTGTTTCATGGAGATGAAAGAAGCACCTACTATATCATTGTCATCTACAAAAGTATAATATGGATATTTGCGTGAAGCAACTTGTGAAGTAGTTTGGTTGAGAAAAATCCTTCAAGATGTTGGAGAGAAAAAGAAGGCTACATTTATCAAATGTGACAACCAAAGCTCAATCAAGTTGGAAAATAATCTAATTTTTCATGCAAGGACAAGGCATGTTAACACTCGGTTTCATTTTATTAGAGAGAAGATATAGTCTAAGGAAATTTGTATTGAATATTGTAATACTTGTGAAAATGTTGTTGACATTTTCAGAAAGCCCCTTGGGAAGATGAAATTTGAATTATTTAGGGACATCTTAGGTATGGAGGTTAATACTTTCTCCATTAAGGGGGAAACTTAGAAATAATGGAGAAATGTAGTTTTGATTTTTTTATCTAATTTTATATTTAGGTCATATTTTCTAGGAGATTGTTGTGATCTCCTGAACATAATGTAATCAATATATTTGTGTATGTCTGATTTCCCTAATCAATGAAGGCAATTTGTGGCATCCTCAAGTTCTCCTCACCTAAGTGTTGCAGATTTAATTAACAATTTTGATTTGTATTCCTATTATTTTTTAGTCTATTTTGAATATTAATTAAAAAATATGAAGGCAAATTTTTTTTTCCTATATATGTTTTTCCTGACATTTAAAAGTTTTTGAATTAATTATGTACATTATGCCTATACATCTCCCCCTTACACACACAGATATATCTATCCCAAAATTTAAAAAATATTATGATACATACACAATTACTTAATTACTTACATTACGCCTACGCATCTCCCCTATACTTGGTTATAGAGCATCTCTTGGTGCAATAAATTAATTTAATATAATATTTAAAAATACGTATGAGAAATTAGTAATTTTATCAGATATTTATATATCAAAAAATGTAATAACCAGCCTACAACTATATTAACTCTCGATCTATCAAGCATTGAGAGGGATCAAACAGAACAAGGGCAACCTCTTTTATGGGTGCAAAATTTAAGAAAGTTTGCACTTTAGAGATTTATAACTTTCGGCGCTATTAGGTCAGGAGTTAAGATGGATCTATGCTAATTTAAATATTAATAATAATCTATAATTATAATTATTAATTATTAATGTTTTACTTTATCTATTTTAATTTATTAATTTTTTGTAATTTGATTGAGTAAAAATAATTCGCATAATATAACATAATCTTACAACATCTATTCCATATTGGATTGAGAGTGCCCTTTGTTGCAATTAAAAATTATTATAACTAGCCTAGATCTATCTTAACTATGGATCTACCAAGCACCAAGAGGAACAAAAAATCTCATGTTTCCAACCTCTTTTAGAGTGAAAAGAGATTTGATCCCTCTCGACGCTTGGTAGATTCATCGTTAAGATGGATCTAGGTTGGTTTAAATTGTGTGTGTGTCTTCTTACACAAGAATATCACCGGAAAAAGAGACAAAAAAACTGCCAATGACAAATTAACTCTGTTACCTCAATTTTATTTTAATTATTAATTTTTATTTCATTTTATTTTTATTTTATTTATATTTTATGCAATTTAATGGAGTCAATTTTTTTTAGTATAACATAACAATAACATAATAGGACATTACAACATCTCTTCCATACTAGATTGGAGAGCACCTATTGACGCAATAATAGTTTATTTAAGGGTAAAGTTAAATTATACATTAAATTGATATATGATATGTTTTAAAATATTCAATTATGTTAATAAAATGTGTGTATTCTATGATTTCTCAATTTTAATTTATAATGAATAAAAAATCACATTTTCTTAGCCATTAAATCTAAGTTTACATATAAATGTGTCTACACCCATATTCACTCTAGATCTATCAAACATTGATACAGATCAAATCTCTCGAGATGCAAACCTTTCCTCAAGTTTTGCACTAAAAAATAGTTTTTCATCTCGAGAGATTTGATCCCTCTTGATGCTTGATAGATCCAAAGTTATGATGGATCCAGTTTTATTATATGTATATTTAGGTTTAATGGGTGAGAATATTTGTTTTTTCTATTTATATGTTCAAATTTAGGTTTAATTGGTAAGAAGATTTGTTTCTTATTAATTATAGATTCAGATTTAGTAAGTATAGAATTTACAATTTTTTAACACCAGTCTAGAACCATCTTAACTCTGGATCTATCAAGTGTCAAGAGGGATGAAATATGTCGAGGTTCAAACCATTGAAGTTTTGTGCTCAAAAAGAGGTTTTCAACTTGACAATTTGATCTCTCTTGAGGCTTGATACATCCAAAATTAAGATAAATCTACACTAGTTATAAAACAATAAACTCTAATATACGAGAATTTATAAAAAAGTGAACTAAAATGTTAAATATAATACAATTGAAATATTGTAAGAATTTTTAACATGTTAAGTTTACTCAATTAGTTTTATAATTTTAATAATCATTAACAAAAATTAAAATATTTATGTAAATTAAAATAAAATAAAATAAATATTGTCAATTTTCTCGTTCACTAAATATTTAATAATTTATCCAAACCATTTTTTAACTCACTCTTTAGTCAGCAATAAATGGGTTCTTTGTGCGGAGAGGTGCTCTACAAGACAATAATGGGGATATGTGTAATTTATCTAAACCATTTTAACTAATTCTTAAGTCGTCGATAAATCGCTTCTTTATGTCGAGAGACGTTGTACAACCCAATATTCAGGAGTTACATTTAAAAATAATAAAATAATATTTACATTAACAAGATAAAAATAGCAATAAAAAATTTATTGATGGCCATAAATAAAATACTTTAATTCCACCTTAATTTTACATAAGTTTTATGAAGAAACATAAATTAATTGAAAGTAATATGCAAATATAAAATTCCTATGAGGCAGATATGTAATTTGTTCACTACATAATTAATTTCTTGCTAACAAAGAAGGACTTCATAAATTTTGGTGGGTAGTAACCACTAATAGAACTACACATTTATAGTTTTAGTACTACATATGTGTTGAATAACACATAAATAATAATGGAAGTAACCGCTGTTAGGTATATTTATTTGCATCTTATTCTTATCCATCCTTTATGCAAAGACTTTCTTAAATTATATAGGATTTATTAGCCACACCAAAGCTAGGGTTTCTATGAAGTTTCATGTAGGTTCTGACTCAATTAGTGTTCAGAGGGAGAGGGAGTGGGGCTTCCTCTTATAGAAAGGTGGTAGCTGATAAAGGAAACCTTTCCTAGGCGAGTTTTAGATTTTTGGCTAACAAGTCAATGAGCACTAGTCAGGGAGAGGTAGGGGCAGGTAATCAAGGTGATAATGGTTAGATAAGAGAAGAGGACAGAGGTACCAAAGGTAGCCAGTCAGATTAGAAGCAAAAGTCAAAAAGGGCTAATGGGAATGGCCCATGTAAGCTCAAAAATGCAGTAATTCCAACAACATTAAGCACATATCCATGGACCCAAGCCTTCAAGAAACACATGGAATCATATGTGATCATCTACAATTTCATGGATATCTGTCCCACATAAATAGTGTTATGTGATTGGATCAAGCAGCGCTGGAAGCATCATGGTGAGATAGAGATGTATTTAGGGTCTAAAGGCTTCTTTACAGTGGTCTTTACGAACCTGGAGGATATGGATCGAGTCTTTGATGGAAACCGCTATTTCTTCTTCTCTCTTGGCCTATACATGAGGCCATGGAAAGAGAACTTTACTCCATAGAAATAGACTTTCACTAATGTTTTGGTCTGGCTCAAGTTGTATTTCCTGCCCCTTGCAAAATATGGTGGAAAAATGGAGAAAAAATAGGTTGGAATCCATCTCTATAGGGCAAATGGATTGTATCCAATACCTCTACCAAATGCAAGAGGAGGAAAATATCCGAGGAGAAAAAATACTACATGAAGACATTGGGGTGAACAAGTGAAGTTGGCTTACAATTTTGTGAGAAACACCCCCAAAAAATTCACAATCTCTATATTTCGGCGAATATTTTTTTTTTGGTCAAACTATTATACAAAAAATTAGCTGAGCTTTTCATCATTTAGACTGACACAAATATTTAAATGGAATTTTTTCTAGAGTTGAAAAAATTGGCAAAAAAATACTTCGGCCAAATAAACAATTTAGATGAATAAATGATTTCGCCGAACTATTTTTTCGGTCAGACTATGTTTTTCAACCAAAAAATGTTTATGTATATGACGAGACAAACCCTGCGGTGAAGTTCTTTGCTCTGTTGGTTTCTGACTGTGGCCTATTTACCCAAGTGCTTTCTTCTCTTTGATTTTTTGACTTTGGTCTGTGGTCTGTTGAGCCGAGTCGAAGCCGAGCACTGTGAAGTTCATTTGCTTTGTTCGTAATTTAATTTCTCAGAGTCGAGCGCTATGAAGTTTATTCACTTTTTTCATACTTTAATTTCTCAAAGTCGAGCATTGTGAGGTTCATTTGTTGATTTCATAATTTGATCTTTTTATACAGGAATTTTTTAAATCGAATTTTTTATAATGTTTTTTGTTTTTTTGTACTGTTCCACCAGAGGAACTTTGGTTGGTTGCACTTGTCATTGGAAGCTTTCTCATCCTCATTGTCTATCCTCCTCATCTGAAGTAGGTAAGTCGTCCAAATCTCCTTTTTCAAGTAAAAAAATAAATTCAATAGATAATGATAATGGCAATGATTTTAGCTATGTACATATGTGGAAATGCCTAGAAATGATTTTATATCCAGTACCTTAATTATGTGACTGTGTAGAAATGAATTTTTATATTCCATAATTACCAATTTTGTACCCAAAGTTGACCTCAACCTCAGTTTGAAATGGCCATGTAAACAAAATTAAAATTGAAATAATTAAAATATCATTTAAAGAGACATACACAATATCACAGTATCTCTTTAGCCATTGCATGAATTATAGATTATCCAACCTTAGCATGACTAACTCTTGATAGCAGAAAGCTCTCTCAGTAGGGAAATCTCTCTTGAAAGTGTCAAGCCAAATAATGCCATGCTTACAAAAAGAATGAGGAATTGTCAACCTCATTACAAATACAAAACTGGCAGAACATTGCACTCAAATTTCTGTCTAATAAATTGGATTCTATTCCAAAGAGTTTGATTAAGTCTTAACTTTCCAAGAAGATGTTGAGTTATCCTATCCAGGGTAGATTCTACTCTCGGCTTAATGCCTTCTTGCAGGAAAAATTGAAATTTTTTGAACTTATTACCTCTATCTAGTGATGTATCTGAATATTCTTGGAAATTTGATCAATGGTAGGCTTTATAGACAAAAGATTTTCCTTGAGTTATTTATCCCATGTTTTGCTGGAAGAAATGAATTTAACCACTCCTAGCAGCTTGGTCAATGCTACCTTAATAAGCACACCAATGAACCATGAACTAAGAAATAAATGAGTTGGGACTAGATGCATTATAGGAGGAAAACTAATACACTCATGTTTGAAAGGAATTTATCATTCACTTTAATATTTTTAACATTCATAGTGTTTTTTTTTTACGTTAAATATGTTTCAATTTTTTATATAATTTCAAGGAGGTCTTATAGGTTTTAAAATGGTGTACAAATGTGGCGAAGAGAAAACAATTATGAAGCTGACATGAAAAAACAAATTTGCAAGTTCATTCACATCAATCATCACATTTAAAACATATGTGCTCAAAGGTTCAATAACTAGGTAGTTGTAAATAACTACAAACAATAAAACATTTATAGGTAATTAGAAGAGTATAACAGTAATTTAGAGGTATCTTTTTCTACAACAAAATTAACTCAAGCTTGTTGGGAAGTCTATTAGGATAGTTTAATTTCCTTAAAATGGTTTTCTCTCAATGTTTCCATGGAATTTGAATGTACAAGGATTAATTTCACACATATCAATTAATCTATATCTCATGAAATTTGAATGTATAAAGATTAACCCCACACATACCAATTAATCTATATCTTATAGTTATTTAAAGAAAAATGAAATAATTAAAATATCATTTAAAGAGACATAAAAAGCTTCGAATATATAAACCAAAACTTGTTCTACCTTGATTTATCTCATAGAATAACCTTGATGGTTTTTGGTAACATGCTTTCCTTTCTTATGTTGTCATATGTTCATTTATGTTTCCTTTTTCATTATGTGTAATTCACTTTGCTTCCCTATTCACTCGGAACATGGGTCTTATTAGCTTCCTAGCATGAGGTAGAATACATTTAATTGAAAGTTCTTGTACTTTCCCTTTTCTAGTAGTTTCTTTTTGAGACACATCTTTTTAATTTCTATTTTTTGGGGTGCATGAGATTGAAGCTAATTAGAGTGTTGGCATTTATTTGTCATTTATTTTTGGTTTTTTAATTTTAATTTTGTTGGGTTTCAAATTAGAGTATTGACATCGCTTTGTCATCTATTTTTGATGTTTTAATTTTCATGTTATTGGGTTGACTTGTTCTACCTTGATTTATCTCGTAGAACAACCTTGATGCTTCTTGGTAACATACTTTCCTTGATTTTGTTGTTATATGTTCATTTATGTTTCATTTTTCATTATGTGTAATTCACTTCAAGATTCCCTATTTTCTTAGAACATGGGTCCTATTGGCTTCATAAGATGAGGTAGAATAGACTTAATTGATGGTTCTTGTACTTTGTCTTTTCAAGTAGTAGTTTCCTTTTTAGATACATATTTTTCATTTTTCTTTTGTTGGGTGCATGAGATTGAAGAAACTCACAGGTTGCAATTGCTTTGTCATCAATTTTTGGTGTTTTAATTTTAACGTTATTGGGTTGACTTGTTCTACCTTAATTTATCTCATAGAACTATGGTCCAAATGAACCAAAAACGCTCTGATGCTAATACCATATCCCCATCTTCTCAGCACATAACATTTTAATGGAAAAAATGAAAACTTTAATCAATGAAGAGGACACCAATGAAAAAGAAGATAGTATCATGTTCATTGAATGACCTTGATGCCTGTTGGTAACATATTTTGCATGCTTCGATTGTTATATGTTCATTTATGTTTCCTTTTTCATTATGTGTAATTCACATTGCTTCCCCATTTTCTTGGAACCTGTGTCTTATTAGCTTCCTAGGATGAGGCAAAATACACTTAATTGAAGTTTCTTGTAATTTCTCTTTTCAAGTAGTAGTTTCTTTTTTAGATACATCTTTTTCATTTCTATGTTGTTGGGTGCATGAGATTGAAGCTAATTAGAGTGTTATAATTTCTTTGTCATCTATTTTTTGTGTTTTAATTTTAATATTATTCGGTTTCTAATTAGAGTGTTGGAATTTATGTATCATTCATTTTTGGAGTTTTAATTTTAATGTTATTGGGTTGACTTTTTCTACCTTCATTTATCTCATAGAACAACCTTGATGCTTCATGGTAACATACTTTCCCTGCTTCTGTTGTTATATGTTCATTTATGTTTCCTTTTTCATTGTGTAATTCACTTTCCTTCCATATTTTCTTGGAACATCTCTTTTATTAGCTTCCTAAGATGAGGCAAAATACACTCAATTGAAAGTTTTTGTACTTGCTCTTTTCAAGTAGTAGTTTCTTTTTGAGATACATTTTTTTCATTTCTATTTTGTTGGGTGCATGTAATTGAAGCTAATGAGAGTGTTTCCATTTCTTTGTCATATATTTTTGGTTTTTTAATTTTAATGTTATTGGGTTGACTTGTTTTACCTTGATTTATCTTGTAGAACAACCTTGATGCTTTTTGTTAATATAATTCCCTTGCTTCTGTTGTTATATGTTCATTTATGTTTCCTTTTTCATTATGTGTAATTCACATTGCTTCTGTATTTTCTTAGAACATGGGTCTTATTAGCTTCCTAAGATGAAGCACAATACACTTAATTGAATGCTCTTGTACTTGCTCTTTTCAAGTAGTAATTTCTTTTTGAGATACATCTTTTTCATTTCTATTTTGTTGAGTGCATGAGATTAAAGCTAATTAGAGTGTTGGAGTGGGTTTTTCATTTATTTACGGTGTTTTAATTTTAATGTTATGGGGTTGACTTGTTCTACCTTGATTTATCTCATAGAAAATTCTTGATGCTTCTTGGTAACATACTTTCCTTGCTTTTGTTCTTATATGTTCATTTATGTTTCATTTTCATTATGTGTAATTCACATTGCTTCCCTATTTGCTTGGAAAATGGGTCTATTATCTTCCTAAGATGAGGTAAAATACACTCAATTGAAGGTTATTGTACTTTTTCTTTTCAAGTAGTAGTTTCTTTTTTAGATACATCTTTTTCATTTCTATTTTGTTCGCTGCATGAAATTGCAGCTAATTAGAGTGTTGGCATTGCTTTGTCATTTATTTTTTGTGTTTTAATTTTAATATTATTGGGTTGCTAATTAGAGTGTTGGTATTGATTTTTCATCCATTTTTGTTGTTTTAATTTTAATGTTACTTGGTTGACTTGTTCTACCTTGATTTATCTCATATAACAACCTTGCTGCTTCTTGGTAACATACTTTCATTGCTTTTTTTGTTATATGTCCATTTGTGTTTCATTTTTCGTTGTGTGATTCATTTTTCTTCCCTGCTTTCTTGTAACATGGGACTTATTAGCTTCCTAATATGAGGCATAATACACTTAATTGAATGTTCTTTTACTTTCTCTCTTCAAGTATTAGTTTCATTTTGAGATACATCTTTTTTATTTCTATTTTGTTGTGTGCATGAGATTAAAGCTAATTAGAGTCTTGGCATTGCTATGTCATCTATTTTTGGTGTTTTAATTTTAATGTTATTGGGCTGCTAATTATAGTTTTGGAATTTCTTTTTCATTTAATTTTTGTGTTTTAATTTTAACATTATTGGATTGAATTTTTCTGCATTGATTTATCTACTCGAACAACCTTGATGCTTCTTGGTAACATACTTTCCTTACTTCTATTGTTATATGTTCATTTATGCTTCCTTTTTCATTATGTGTATTTCATTTTGCTTCCCTGTTTCCTTGGAACATGGGTCTTATTAGCTTCCTAAGATGAGGCATAATACACTTAATTGAAGGTTCTTGTACTTGCTCTTTTCAAGTAGTAGTTTATTTTTGAGGTACATATTTTCATTTCTATTTTGTTGGGTGCATGAGATTGAATCTAATTAGAGTGTTAGAATTTCTTTGTAATATATTTTTTGTGTTTTAGTTTTAATGTTAGTGGGTTGCTAATTAGAGTGTTGGCATTTTTTTCTCATCTATTTTTGGTGTTTTAATTTTAATGTTATTTGGTTGACTTGTTCTACCTTGATTTATCTTGTAGAACAACCCTTATGCTTCTTGGTAACATATTTTCCTTGCTTTTGTTGTTATATCTTCATTTATGTTTCATTTTCATTATGTGTAATTCACTTTGATTCCCTATTTTATTCAAACATAGGTGTTATTATCTTCCTAAAATGAGGTAGAATAAACTTAATTGAAAGTTCTTGTACTTTCTCTTTTCAGGTAGTAGTTTCTTTCTGAGATACATCTTTTTCATTTCTATTTTGTTGGGTGCATGAGATTGAATATAATTAGAGTGTTGTCATTTCTTTGTCATTTGTTTTTGGTGTTTTAATTTTAATGGTAGTGTTTTAATTTTAAGAAGACAACATTGATATTAAATTTACTAGAATAAAGTTGGGTCTATCATTTTTTTTTTTTTTCCTTTTTCTTAGCTATATTTTGAAAGAATCATATATAAATCAACCCATGTATGCCATATAAAGAAACATTTTATTATAGTTTTAGTAATAAAAATGTATAACAAGGTAATATAAATGTTAAATTACTAGAATAAAATTGGTTTTTCAGTTATCATATTTATTTTATTTTTCCTTTGTTAACTATAGTTGTTAAAGAAACATATAAATAGACCCATGTATGGCATATAAATAAAAATGTATTATAGATTTAATAAACAAATTTTATAACAAGGAAAAATAAGTGTTAAATTTCCAAGAATGAAAATAAAAATAAAATAAGAAATACTTTCAAACTTGGATTAATTTGAAGCTAAGTTGATTAGAAATATTTGTATCTATGGAATGAACATAAAAATAAATTAGTATATACTTTCAAACTTCAGTTGAGTTGAAGCTTAGTTGAATGAATTAGATATTTGTAGTTGTGTTGAATTAGAGATCTCTAGTTTTTTTCCCTACAATTCTCCAACCATCCAACCAAGTAGAAACAATATTTCTTGCTACCTAGCCTTCTGAAAAATTTGACTAAATAGGAATCTTTTGCACAGCCTGACAATACATGCATAAATATATTAAATTCATTTTATTGATTTTTTTTTTACAGAGATCAGAAAAGCAAATAAACATGGTTGAAAAATGGACATTATGCATATATGTTTCTTGTTATCCCAATATGGGGCAAGCAGTGATTACTTATGTGCTATGCAATATTGTGATGAAAAAATTCCTCCAAAGGAAAAGAAAATAGCCTAGAAGAACAACAAACAATCAAGAATATTATATTGCATTGATAGAAGGCTTAGGAACAGCTAGGGAGTATGGATCCAATGGAATTGTATCTTCACCAATTCCAACCTTGTGTGCAACCAGATGAAAGGTATGTAATGAGTTAAAAAAGAGAGGTTAAAACCACTGCATGGAGAAGCAAAAAATATTGTCTGTCAAGTTCAATCATTTAACATAAGACATTGTGCAAATGTTAATAGCATGTCTAATGATCTATTGTATGGGGCAATGACAATTCAAGATTTGTGTGTGAAAGATTAATTAGTATTAAGAAGTTCTCCATCAATATTTATTGATGGGCATTGTAAGATATCTTTGATATGTGTGTGTGTGTTTAGTTATCAATGTGTCATTTTTAATGACCATGTTTTTTTTCAATTCTATAGCAAGTGTGCCCCCACTATGTAAGCACAACTTGATGAAGTTTACATGTTTTAGAAAATTTTGTATTTAATTTTCAAAATTTGTGTGCTTCAACATTTGTGCTTTTAGTCTTGAGTATATTTTAAATGAATATTTTTGGATTGCTACATTAATTTTCTGAATTCTTTCAATGATTTTAAATAGCAATTTTAAGATCTTAAATGCATGATGTAATTTCAAGGGTTACATCAATTAAATGCATGACGTAAGGTCAAGGGTTATATGAATTTTTTGAATTCTTAATAACTTTAAATAGAAATTTAAAGGTTTTAAATGCATGCGGTAACTTCAAGGGTTACAACAATTTTGTGAATTCTTGATATTCTTAAATAGCATTTTTAAAAAGAATTGTGAATGCACGAGATAACTTTTGAAATATCATGCATCTATATATCTATATATTTCCATATCATGGATGAGCATTTTCCGCATCATTCTTCAAGGCGAACACCAATAGAGTCTCATGCATCTACTAAAGCGGGAGGTCAACGTCATGGATCAAAGAGAATATCAAATGAATCATCGGAGGTCCATCATTCACATCGTGGTATATATTAATATATATATTATATATATAATATATATATATATATCTGTGTCTGTGTGTGTGTGTGCGTATTTACATCAATGATGAATAAGTAGAATCATATGTATGTACACATAAATATTGAATTAATTTTCTATCTTTTTAGATGCTTTGCTCACAATGTTGTTGCGTGATAGCGGTCAACATTCTCTGAGTGGTCATCAATCTCAAGGCGGTAAACATTCTTCGAGTGATCATCAATCTAAATGTGGTCAACATTCTTCGGGTGGTCAACATCATTTTGGTAAATTATATAATAATAAAATTATGTTAAAACAAATTTGTACTTGTAAATGAATTGTATGTACATATGTGTATACATGTCTATCTTCCATACATGTATGAATACATTTGTTCACATGTTTTATATTTATGTAATTTTATATACTGATCTAGAGGGTGAAAATGTTGGTCCAGGTAGACGTAAGCAAATTCAGATGGTTCAAGAAGAAGGTCAGACACCAACTACGATTTATCAATCTAATGTTCTAGATGAGCTTCCTTGGGAGACAAACCTCCAACAATGCACATTACAAAGGTGAAAACATCATTATTCTAAATTTAGGAAAGATCTTGGGAGTTTGGAACTCCCTGCAGAGAGTAGAGAAAGCTTAGAAATAGTTACACACTCTCTAAGCTCATTTCTCGATATTTACGAGAAGCTTGGTTCAACCATGGATTCATTTATAGATATGATGAGGCATAGAAAGGAGGTAGTGATGGGTCTTGATAAATGGGTCAAGTTTAACAAAATGGCTAGAAAATAAAATGCAAAATCTATGTTTAATTTCAAAGAAGGGTCGAAAAGAAATATGTTGAAGGTGAAATATTTCAAGAACCCTGATATAGACATCCATTTGTATGATAGGCTCCTTGCAACGTATGGAAAGCTTCCATAGAATGATGAGGTTCCAATTTATTTTCCAAAATTATTTTATGTAAAAAATAATTTGGATATAAAACCCGATTATAAAGGCCTTTCATCTAAATATTATGGTACTGGGAAACATTATTTATATGATCGTAAGGGAGCATTATGTGATAATGAATTTCGTCACCCTCGGGAACATTTGGTACACCAACCTCCTCGTCTAGTGATTTTGGGGTCATAGATGGATGCCACTTCTTAGATTAGTCGAGAAGGAAGGGATGACATTATAGACAACATACAGAGTGCATTGACCGGAATTAATATCGATATAAATCGACAAAGAGCACGAATTGATGCATGTGCTAATTTTGTATATAAAATAGATGAGGAGATAAATAATATGAATATTGAGGAGCTTAAATCATATGCAAAGGCTTCTCATAATGATTGGAAAAACATAATTGTTCATGCAGAAGACAGTGTGGGATCGGTGTGTGTTAATGGTTAGGGTGGATTTTTTAATGTAATTTGTAATGTATGTGTTAATGTCGATTCATATACATTTGTTATTTTTTTTCAGATATAATCTAACACAAATGTATCATATGTTCACCATTTGCATTTAACTCGTTTTTTGAACTAAAATTTTGATAATTTCATGATCCTAGCTTCAAGTACCAATGAATATATTTTGAGAGATGTTAGTTGTTTTGAAGAGTCGATGTTTATACAATTATTATTCTACTTTTATTATATTGGTATATTGTGGGGACATATTTTTAAAAGAAACAATTATGTATATATAGTTAAATGTTAACATATTTTGATTCTGACCAATGTTTTTATCATAGTGCCACCCTCTTCCTTCCTATCAGGAGATGTGCCACAATTATTGAATATTTCACTTGCATTTTCTTATAAATTGAAGTGCAAGTTTCATTAAAAAATGATCTATCTAGATTTATCCTATAGTTTTAAAATTTTGGACTTTTAGGTTTGGGGACATGATTTCCATTGTCCAGGGATTTTAATGATGGAGTTGACAATGGGTATAGGATCATCTAAACAATTTGAAAAAATTGTGTAACAATTTTTTTAATATTGCGAGTGTAGAATTGAGGCTTTTGTGATCCATCAAAGTTATAAGAAGAGCTTCGGCGAAAATCACATATAGAAAGACCTTTGTTGACGCGTTTCAAACCAACTAACTTGTCCTGACAATGAACCACACTAGTTGGTTTGAAACGCCTCGACAAAGGTCTTTCTATATGTGATTTTCTCCGAAGCTCTTCTTATAATATTGCGAGTTTATGCATTTTCCTACATGCAATTTAAAATTTCTAATTTATACATGTACATGTATTGTACAGGGCATCTAGGAGGGCGTAATGCAAGCTGAACACCGAAAGGGCACAATGGAGAGGGAAGACCATGAGGTATTGCATGGAATTTGAAGCTTTTTATAATTTTGTTTTAATGATCTTACATTCTCATTTAATTTTAAATCGTTCAAATTTGATTTTAAAGTACATAATCTTATGTATATATGAAATTACACATGTTGTGCAGGGCAAGTTGCAACCACGATTCAGATGAGAGCGCGAGGAGGTTGATAGATCATATATTTGAGCGAGATTGTCTAAATTGATGCAACTTTTTATTTCACAGTCTTTTAATGTTATATTTACTTTTATCATGATATAAATTTTGGACATATTTAATGTAAAACTCTTTATTATGAATTGATGCATCTTATTATTTGACAACTTTTTATTATATATTTTAAAATTTTGGACATATTTTCATTCTTGAACTTTTTATTATGATTTAATACATGCTAATTTTGAATTTTATGTACTTTTCTGCATGGTACAGTTTGCATGATATATGGTTTGATGCTACAAACGTGGTTTTACATATTTAATTTCATGAATATGTAGCAATCAAAGAAAATTTGGATTTATTTGTTACATTTTGCATTCAATCATTCCTATAATATTAGTAGATGATTATTAGATTTTGTTTAAAGTTGTTTTTTCTTGACTTATTTGAAATGAATATGTTAAAATTGCAAATTAAAAAATACGAGGTCTACATTTTGCATTTGAATGAATCTTATAATTCTATGTAGATGTCTAAAACAATGATAACTTAAAATTGTATAGAAAGGGTACAATGGAAGTTGGTTGATAGTTAACTTTTAATGTAAAGTTGTTTTAATGCACATTTATATAAGTTAGAAAAAATTGCATGATAAAACATTGCCCACAATTTGCATGATGCATGCATGGTTTGATGCTTTTAAATGTTTTACATATTTTCATTTAGTGGTTACATTTTTCATTCAATCATTCCTATAATGTTAGTAGATGATTCTTAGGTTTTCTTTTAAAGTTGTTTTGTCAAGTTACTTAAAATGGATCTATTAAAATTGCAAATTACAACATGTGAGGTATACATTTTGCATTTGAATGAATCTTATAATTTGGTGTAAATGTATAAAACAATGAGAACTTAAAATTGCATTATAAAATATGGTATGTACAATTTGCATTCATGTATAGAAAGGGTACTATGGATGTTGGTTGATAGTTAAATTTTAATATAAAGTTATTTTAATGAACATTTACATAAGTTAGATAAAATTGAATTGTAAAACATGGACCACAATTTGCATGATGCATGCATGGTTTGATGCTTTTAAATGTTTTACATATTTTCATTTAGTTGGTACATTTTTCATTCAATCATTCCGATAATGTTAGTAGATGATTCTTAGGTTTTTTTCAAGTTGTTTTGTCAATTTATTTAAAATGAATCTATTAAAATTGCAAATTACAAAATGTGAGGTCTACATTTTGCATTTGAATGAATCTTATAATTCAGTGTAAATGTCTAAAACAATGATAACTTAAAATTGCATTATAAAATATGGTATGTACATTTTGTATTCATGTATAGGAAGGCTACTATGGATGTCGATTGATAGTTAACATTTAATATAAAGTTGTTTGAATGAACATTTACATAAGTTAGATAAAATTGCATTATAAAACATGACCCACAATTTGCGTGATGAATGCATGGTTTGATGCTTTTAAATTTTTTACATATAATTTAAGTTGATGAATATGTAGAAATGAAAGTAAGTTTGCATTTAGTTGGTATGTTTTGCATTCAATCAATGTTATAATGTGAGTAAATGATTCTTAGTAAATGGCTCCACCAACCACAATCACAAATTAACAGAGCAGCAACAATGCAATATACATCACAAATTAACAAAGAAGTAAATCCTCAATACAAGTCTACATAAAAAGAAATATACATATAACTTTGTAACTCAATACAATAGCCAATGAGTATCACTTTCACATCATCAGATTCTTAAGAATATACAACTTATGAGTGCACAAAAAGAAATGCGAACAATGTACTTGAACTCTAATTCCTAAAAGATGAATCCAAGTAGAAGAAATTGTTGGGCAGTTCAATTAAAAAAATTCTAATGGAATGCCATCTTCAATGATATGTTCATGGTCAACTTTTGACATTCTCCATTTTTTAACTTTTATTTTTTTATTATTGAACTTCTATCAACTTTATATGTGTTGCACACACTAAGTGACTATATTGACAACTTATGACATCAGGTTGATAGTCTTGAAAATAAACAATACTCTTATTTTAGTGAGTTTCTTGGAAAAAACAATCTTTCAGTATAATAGACCCTCTTTCACATATAAAACCATTATCGTCATAGTCTTCCAATATCTTCATTTTTTGTTCAGTGCACCGAATCAAATAATACTTGACATTTTATTTGTTGTTAATGGGTGCAATTACAGAAAACACATCTCCTGCACAATAAACCAAGTGTAAATTCAGATCATAATTAACATGAAATTAACTAAATATCAATATGGATGTGATTTTATTATCTATTTCTAGATCTCTATATTTTAACTATTATCTAGATACTAATACGCAATGATTTAAAAGCATTAAAACATATTATATATATATATTATATATATATATATATATATATAATATTATATATATATTATATATATATATTATATATATATATTGAGATCAATTCAAATGTTACCTTCTCTAACAAGATCAGAAACTTAATCACCTTCACATCATATTATAGTCTCCTCTGGTTCCATCACCTTGAAGCTTGCAACTGACATTTTCCTATTATATTTAGCTATGTATGTTGCCAAGGTTTTACATTCATATTGTTTTCACAAACATCATTAGATTATGTGTCCTCTAGGCAAACATGACAAAAACAAGAATATTTTCCTTTATCAAATGAAAATGCATTTTGGTAATCTTTTGTTTTAATTGAATGTAATTTTTGAGTCCCTTTTAATGTTTTAGCTTCATATGTAATCAATCTATCTACTTCTTCGACTCTAATATGCCAAAAAAGCCTATAGTAAATCCAAACAAGAATTTAAATACGTTATTTAAAATACAATTTATATATCAAAGATAATCATCCTCCTACTATTTAAACTATATAATTTATAAATGTTTAAAGCTAGAAATTAATAAAAATTATCATATAATAAAACTATATACAAGTTGATTTGTATATATGTACATACCTATGTACCTCCCTTGATGGGTTAGTCTGATGGCTTAGTGAAACATTGCACCATTGAACAACTTGTCCAATTGAGACAAGTTTGTTTGCAAAGTGGTCCATTTGATATCTTCGAAGTGCTCATTTTATGGATGCCCCTACACCACCATGTTCTCCTTTTCCATGAAGAGTCTCAAAGAAATTATAAAAATGCTTAATGTGGGTTTTCTTATGAAGACGACAGAACCAAAAAAATGGTTGTGAATATTTGAATTGACCTATGCATCCATTTGACCATATCCAACTTTCATTGAATTTTATTCTGTGACCTTTCAATGAGTCATAAATCTTATCAAAACAATGTTCTACAAAATGTGTATCATGTGTACGATCATTGTTGATATAAAAGTGATATTATTTAATAACATGTTGATTCTCACTAGTGCTTTCTATATGATCAACATTTTATTCAGCATGTCTATATAGAATATGGAAAAGCATAGGGACTTGGTCCGAATGATAATATTCGCTCTGTATTTTATTTTGTGGAACAAATGTGTAGTCCTCTGCAAAATCTACTATTAACAAAATGGTCCCTGGTGGAAAAATTTCATGATTTTTTTAAATTGCAGGTCCTGCCATCGAGTTCTATTCGAATGATTGGTGTAATTATAAATATTTGTCTCAATTTTCTTCAAAAACTTTATCAAAAGAATTTCTTCTTCTTGTAAATCAATCCTTTTAGCACTTGTACTATTATTTGAACTAATTGATGTATGGATATATTCATATCTCTTCTATTTCACTTTTATGAAGATAATGATTGATCATTTATATCAATAGAATATTTGTTGTGAAATAAAATTCAAATTTCCACAATGATCACATTTTTTACCACCAACACATTTCTTTTGGTAAAATAATTCATGACTTTCTCTTTCACACAGAATTTCAAATATGAAACCTTGGATAGTGAGAGGTGGTGATTTTTTTAAAATCTTTGCCAAAATTAAGGCGTCATAATATAATTGAAATTCTATATGATAATGATAATAGCAAGTGTTAGATAAAGTGATAGGTTTAACATACTATAACACCCTCCTCCCACATCCACCCAAGTAACCATGCCAACCGGGGTAAACATGAGATGATAGGCTACTATGATTAGATTCAACCTCGTAGGTTACCTTAAGGAAGTGGAATCAACGGAACACCATGTACAGTCATCCAACATCATCCACAGAACCTTTAGGAGACAACTCAGCCGCTCAAACAACCTATCCTTGGGTCCTACTACTATTATAACTAATTTAGGCCAGAGTAATGCTCCTCAGACATTACCAATGCGAGTTATAACACTCCCCAAACATTGTATAGATGATTTATAATGCTCCCCAATGAGTTAGTCTCTATGATAACACTCTATTTTGCTAGCATTCTGGGATTTGAGCCACCATTTTCAGCCCAGAGCTTAGGACATTGCCCAGAATGGAATGGTCACTTAAAATTGGTAAGAGTACAAGGAAACAAGGATGAAAAAGACCATAACCAAACCCATACTAGCCATGACAGACATTTCATCAAACATATCATCAGCATGTAAGCTATAGGTGTAAACAACAGAATTAAGTGTAGGCATCTCATACTTATGTGAGAAGCCATGAACCATTTTTTCCTCATGTCATTTGCTGCCTTATCATTTATTAGATCATAGTTACATTATCCATTCATATACAAGTAAAAACATGCTAAGAGTTGTACATAGTTGTTGTCACAAAATATACATATAGTCAACATAATAGGAACATAAATACAATGGATATATCTGCCATCAAAATCCATGTATACATCAGTACTTTTACACATGAAAATCAAGGGAATGAATTTCTCATTAATGAATGAAATGAACCAAACAGAGATGGGACTACCATGTTCCACCTGACCATAGATTGGCTGATTGAAGTCTCTCTTCAGCCGATCACCCCGATGCCATATTCCAAAAATTAATGTGGGACTCATAGAACATATCAAGAAAATTCCAATCAACATGGATGCCATTAGATTTCTCTGCATACACCGTGAGGAATTTGAGTTCCTCCTAATCTCTCAAGCTTTATCATGCATCCATAATATGATCCAGGGATCATTAGGCCCTACACCAAGACATTCTCTCCAAGTTTTATCGTGCATCCCATCCCGGGATCACTAGGCCCAACAGAGAGAAAATCCACCTCTTGGCTTTAATGTATATCCCACCATTCATAGAAAAGGATTCCTAAGCCCACCAAGGCACACGATATGGCTTTAGCTCGACCCACAGTCTGATTTAGGGGTTACTAGGCCAGTGGTTTTGTGATCCTTAGTCTAGTTGAGGGACTACATGGACCATGTGTTTGTCAATTCGGAGATCCACCCCACTCATCTTCGAATCCAATCTGGTGATCCCACATAAACTGCATGAGAGACCCCATCTCATCAAATCTATTAGGAAATGGCAAGGCTAGGCTAAAAATACCATAACACTTGGAAAAACCTATGCCATGGTAGAAAAAAACCACATGCAATCCCATGTATGGCAAATCTAGCAAGGAAAATGCACATGTAAGTTGATACCTGCAATCAAGGATGTTGTAGTTCCTTGATCAAGCCTTTCCCTACTTGACCTTTGCTTCCTCTTGCCTTCTTTTCCTTTATTTCTCCAATGCCAAAGTTCTCCAAGAAACTCTAAGTGTCAAGAGTATGAGAGAGCTTCAAAACTCTACTGGAAAAAGGTTACATAGACCAATCTTACCCACTAATCCTTAGAAGCCTTTTTATCAATGAGGCCTCTATTTTCTTCATTTTCCATCATTTTCCTTCAATTTCCTCCTCACATGCAACCTGTGACCTTTCTCCTCCATTTTCTCCTAATTTTCTTTATTTTCATAAATAAATGTGCCAAAAATTAATTCTTCCTTTCCAAAGCCTTAGTCATTGCCTTTTCCAATTTCCTTAGCCATAAATAACCAAATGAACACCCCTAGGATGTCTTTCCCAACATTCAACTTGGAATAAGTGTCACATTGACCATAGTTATTGTTTTTGACTTTTATTACATGGAATTTTCACTAGGGATATTACAGAACCCTCCCCCTTGGGAGAACACTGTCGTCGGTGTTCAATGACACCTATAACCAATAAGACCACTAAAAACAAACATATTACCCATCGATATTTATAACATAACTCATTCGAGTATTCACAAAAAATGACCTACTCAAAAGCAAAACATCATGACAATATGACCAAATAACAACCATACCGCATACTGGAGCTTTATAACACATTTCATTACAGTATTTACAATAACCACATATACATATATGTACATTTTCTCAACCAATAAATAAAAGGATATGATATATGCATCTTCAACAAGGGAGTATAGAGGCTCACACCTCCACCCTCAAAGTAATTCTTGGATTCACCTCCTTCTGAGGAAGTCCAGAATCCACTATA
This sequence comes from Pinus taeda, assembly GCA_000404065.3. Taxonomy (NCBI): domain Eukaryota; kingdom Viridiplantae; phylum Streptophyta; class Pinopsida; order Pinales; family Pinaceae; genus Pinus; species Pinus taeda. Next base: position 103,412 of record APFE030046652.1, on the reverse strand, counting down.
AAGCCAAATCTACATCCAATGTCCAATGCTCTAATCCCATGACACTTGTCCTATCAACTAATAATTACCAGCTCATTGTTCCAAGGCGCACTCCCAATGTGCATCTGATTCCATCTGGCAATGTTATGACCAAAACAAATCCATCCCCAACCTTCCCTTCTCTACTACATAGCCCCTCAAGCAATATGGTCAATCCCTTTTGTGTAGTCACTCACCTTCCAAGTTCCGTTGGCACCCCAATCCCAGGCAGTCCATCCCTTGGCAAGGCTTCCTCATGTCTAAAGATACAAAAACCAAGACATATCTCTACCGTAAAATCATCATACTGGTCATAGCATGCTCATGACAATGAATGGACACTATTGGGTACCATTGTCCCACAATGGCTCTGCTCCTAAAGTGCTCTACCAGTATACTGCTACATGTTCCATTTTCCTTTTGTTATTTCTATTAATGCTTGCATTCAATATTGACCACCCAACTACCATGTTCATGCATTCCTATTCCAAGCACATAACTTCCATTAGATTAAAAAAAATGAAATTACTTCAAATCATACCTCATTGGTAGCTCATTAATAAGGTACATTTGCAAGCTTATTCACTTCCTTTCACAACAAGTCAAACTAGCATATTTGACCAGATCAACATGTATAAAATATCACATCAGGTTAGCTCAAAGAGTAACCATCAAAATCATAAATCACATGTAACCATGATAAACCAAAATTATAGATCACATGTTATCATAAAAGATCAGAATCATAAATCACATGCATAATAAAACTGAAATAATATACTAATACTTATCCTTTAATTGATCCTTACTTCTACCTTTATTCTTATTCTGTACACACACCAGATCAGTTGCCACACCCGGAAAACATCTAGTTCCCTTTCCTCAACGAGGTGCACATATACCTAATTTAAATAACACTCTTACATTCCACACGCGACATACAACACCATGCAATACATGGAACTACACCTGACATACAACACCATGCAATACATGCAACTACATCTGACATACAATGCATACACCTACACTCAATGCATAACACAACAAAATACATACTCCTACATCTAGTGAGTGACACAACACAACACGTATACGTGCACAATGTACATCACAGGACATACATCCACACACAACGTGCGACATCACAAAATGCATACACATACATCTGATATAAGACACAACTCATATATTTGTACCCAATGTATGCCACCAAAAAATACATGTACCCACACAGAGCACCACAGAACAAGTACGCTTGTCACGCTACCACAACTACACAATACACATACATAGTACCACATGCCAACAACACAACATGTACCACATGCACTCAATCCCACATGTACACGGGTACCACATCTATAATACACCACTTGCACAATGTGTGCAGAACATCACATGTACATAGCACCACCTGCACAACTTGTATGCAATGCCTCATGTACACTACACCACTATACCATGTGTACACAATACCAAATGCACACAACAACACACACACGACATGTACGTGACACCATATGTACACGGCGCCACATGCACAACATGTACAGAGCACCACCTACACACAACGCCACTTGTACAACATGTACACAACACCACATGCACATAGCACCACTTGCACAATCATGCACATAGAACCACCTGCACAATCATGCACAAAACACCATATGTACATAGTGCCACATGTACAACATGCATACAACACCACCTGTACATACCACTGTACATCCAACATGTACAAAGCATGACCTATACACATCACTATATATCCAACATGTACACATCACCATATGCATACAACACCACACATCCATCATGCACACAATACAATATATACGTAGCACCGTATATCCAACATGTACATGGAACCATATATACCCAACACTGAATATGAGTCATTCAGTTAATGCTATATGTACTAACACCCTATACATAATATTGCATAAGAAACATGTACACATACGACATATGCACAATAGTAATACCACACATCTGAAACCACACTACCTCCACCAAGCAACCTTGCTTCGAGCATCTTATACATGCTTATCCTAGCATGGCGCAGATCACACTGCTTCCATTTCTCTCATGCATCCCTTGGCATAACATGTCCATAACATAGACATAGTATAATCACATAATATCAACTCATAACCATATGATACTAACCTTTTATATTTGTCGTGACTACTTTTCCTAATTGATTCCTCGTAAGACCAAGAACCTCTTCATGCCATGCACCTGTATGAGAAATCATTCTTCCACAAGATGATCCCTAATGACCCTTTCAAACAGTGACACTGATAAATACCTACATGTATATATAATCATTAGCATAAAAGAAACACCATCCTACTAGATAATGACATACATACATACCTATATACATATATAAACATCAGCATACTCATGATTATAAAATAATTACCATATAACATAAGGTAGAGGTTAAGAGAACTTCCTTTATTCATGCAACACATGCACAACATTAGGAATAGTTGTTCCCAACATAGCCAAGGCATCTGATTCCTCTGATCCATTTACTTTACTTTTTCTAGTTACCTTTCACATGTCTATACTACCACTATCCATTTACCACTATGGACTAACTAGTTCAACTGACTATCATAGTCTTACCTTTTGTTGCGCTTATTCATGCACAAAGCTTGATCTGAGTCTTACATTAACTTCTGGGTACCACACAGCTCTCCCCGGGCTCCATTAAATTTCCCCTTTCTCAAGCAATTCCCAAGACTCAAAACTTAAAATGCAAGCACAAGAATCAAACAAGAAGAAAACCATGAAAACCAATAATAACACGACTTTGCAAACAAAGTGGTATGGCCATACACTAGACATAAACAAAGCCAAAAATAAAGCACAACAAATCACGAAATACTAAAGCATGAGACTGACAACAAACACCATGACTCAATCCCCATGGTTCATGGGAATGCTCAATCTGAGCCTTCTTCAATATTTCATGGAAGCCTCTTTCCATGGAATCCCTTACATCATACTACCATAAACACATAATTTTTAGTATATAAATAACAATACACCAGTTACCTCATCTTGTTGTTCCAAGCACGTTGCTTGCAATTGAACACATCCACGTCATCTCTCAAGGGACTCCAATCCTTTGACAGATCCACCTGTAACTAGAAACTAGCTAACATACATGTCAAGTACATGTTCATGAATATATCATGTATCCACATAATGTCAGACAATATTAAGGTTAAGAATACTTCCTATAGGAAAATCACTCATTCTTTTGGAATTATGGTTTCCAAACATAGCCAAAGGAATCCTTTCCCCATTCCTTTCTTTGACCTTTTCCTTGTTGTAATTGAGGTTTACCATGTACTATCACATTACCTGACTATTATTGATATAAACACATCAACTATTACCTTGTCAGGATAATACCAACATGCTTCCTACAACTGCTCACACATGTAAACCACATGTTCCAAATATCAAGACAATCATATCTATCAATTTGAAATCAAGATTTATCAAGACTAACAATCATGTCGTAATCCATAGTCAACGCATAGCCATTAGACATAATGCTACAACTATTACCTACTATACTCAAGTACATATCAACTGCCTCAACACATATGTGTTAGTACAATCATCTCAAAACAAGGTCATTTGAACACATACTCATATTATGCAACTCATAAAACATTCAACCAACTTGGAACATACCATGTTAAATAAATTAACTTGACAAAACAACCAAACATTCAATTACCAAATATAGAACATAAGAAAACTTGTACCTTAATGTATGTCAGAGGAGGCTATCTTGTCTACACAATCCAGCTAGTTAGCATGATATAACTTCTCAACACATCATCTTAACATAAATATAATCATGAGATTGATAACAATCACTAACTATAATGTTCACATCCTAACTCATAAAAAAATCATCATTCACACATATGCAAATTCAATCTAGATTAGTACAACACCATATCACAAATATGTTGGCTTAGACCTCAATATCGTCACCATAACCATCTGCATAGGCCAATCCTACTTAGTGTGATTCATATAAAATCAAGAACATAAACATAAGGCATATGACCAATCCAAATTACAACATCAAGATATCAATGAAATAACCCTAATCATCAAGCTAACTAACCTGAGACAACAATAGAAATGTGTATTGTCATAGGTTACTATCATTCATGATTATCCAACACATGTGCATGTGACTATACTAATCCATTATCATCTATCATGTATGTAACCATAACATCAAAAGACATGTAAATAAACCTAACATATATAATACTAATTCATATAACAATCCATAACCTACATACCTACATGCCTAACATCCAAACCTATATGACAACATGCTCTTATCCCAAAGCCCAATGATGCAACCTCATTATGATGACTTGCATCTCCTACTCTATCTCAGCCAGCACATTAGCATCATAACAACCAACAACATCCTAATCACATAAATTGTATACAACGACTTCACCAGGCATGTATGACCTCCTATTCATGCATAATTATAACAAATACCATATATGCATAACAACTACGTATAAACATATAACACTTGAGTACCAAACCATCTACACATCATTCTGGCTAGAGTCAAGTCATCAATGCATGACCATATCAACTTCACAAACCATGAAGTCATGCATGACAACAACCATTACTTGATTGTACACATTTTCACATGCAACCATCATAAGCAATGTCTAGTCAACTACACATATGCATGAATGCATGTAGTCGGGCACAAGCGATCAATTATTTTAACCAATCTACAAGACTGATACATGTAATCAAACATACAAAAATGTAGCCTAAAATAAAAGGATGTAATCAAGCGACATATACAAACATATAAGTGACACATAACAATATTTAAGTAGTCATATACTCATGACAAACACATTCCATGAAATCAACATCAAATCCTCCATAACAACCATAATCAATCATCAAGAAAATGCAACAAGAACATGAAATGAAAGTGTAAGTTGCATGCATGCAACTGACATGGATGCATGACCAACACACACCACCCATCTAGTCCGAGAGTTGAACCATGCTCTGACACCACTTTGTCACACCCTCCTCCCACATCTACCCAAGTAGCCATGCCAACCAAGGTAAACATGAGACAAGAGGCTACTATGATCAGATTCGACATCCTAGGTGGCCTTAAGGAAGTGGAATCAACAAAAAAACACACACAATCATCCAACATCATCCACAAAACCTTCAGGAGACAAGTCAACCACTCAGACATCCTATCGATAGGTCCTAATATTGTTTTAACCAACTTAGGTGATCCAAAATGGATTTTGGATAAGTCTAAGGATGCTCTTCGAAATAGTCTCATTGCATAGATATTTTCATTTTGAATCTACTACAATTTGAATGGGCTAGAATGGACCTCGGATGAAGAAGTGATCACAGAAAGACGTTGCCCTTTGTCCTTTGAAAAAGAGGCAAAATCTTCAAAAAAATGGCCTAAAAGGCTTTATAAAGGAAAATCGCATCGGAATGGTCTAAGAGGTGGACTTAAAGGGGAGGTGGAAGGGACCCTTAATTACCAATCCCCAACATATCAGGTCAGAGGTAGGCATATGCAAATAATATAAGGAAAGGACACTGGGTCGATGTGACATTACGATCACCAATATCAGTGTCGGTCGATCGGCGTCGGTAATGCTATGAGATAAGGGATGGAACCCCAAGACTATGCAACAAGTGATTGTGATATATTGCATCACAACATCATATTGCAGTGATATAAAAGGGGCCAATACCATATGCGACATGTGATTACCGATCCACAGCGTGCGATCTCAGTCGTCGGATCTGAAATGAGATCAACGGCTAGGATTAAATCAACGGTCGGGAGATCAGCAATCCCCGACACAAAGGGCTGATGTGATAGCAATATGTGATGTGATCTGGATCGTCCAATCAGGGATTAGTTCAATGGTCTATATTAAATCGGTGATCCCCAATAGCAAGGCTAATGTGATTATGATTGTGATAAGCAATAAGGGTCGGACCTGATGGGGATTATAAACCCAATTACATAATTTTTCAACTCAAGGAATTCGGATTTTCTGTGTTATCCCGTGTATTTGGGATTTTCACCATGTGATGATGCGATAGCAATATTGCGACTAATGGCAGACCTGATAGGGTTATAGGGGCGATTTAATGAAATTTAAAGTTCGGAATTCACACCCCATAGTGTAATTTCGGAAAAATCTGTGTATTGGATTTTTTTCCATTTTTGGGTTTTTACCTGGAAGAAGGCCTCGATCCCTTTGTAATGGCCCTTGATCACTGTGCCATGCTACAAGTAGGCATTTTTGGCAGGCAATGATGCGTTTGAAGCCACAGAGCCGCAGAGCCAGATGGCCCGTCGAACAAACAACGTGGAGAGAAGCCACAGAGCTGCACGGGAGTAATAACACGCAGATAAATGGTTGGGGAAGCTGCAGAGCTAGTAAAACTCCTTAAAGGAGCTAGAAGGCCCAATTGACAGAGTTGTTGGTGAGAGATGAAGGTTTCCGAGGGAGCTGGAGGACTAAGAGAGGTCACTGGAAGGTTTCTAAAGAATCGCTTGGAGGTCAAGCGAATTACAGAGGCATGGAGAGGCCGAGAGAGAGATGAGAGAAGCTAGATCCAAGAGCCAAGAGCTAAATCCAGAGCCAAAGCCAAAGCCATGAGCCACAAGCCAGATCCAAGATCTGGAGCAGAGCTAAAGCCGAGAGCCAGAGCCAGAGCAAGAGCCAGAAAGCCGAGAGCTTCAGAGCCAGGGATAAGATGGTGTTCTAAGCCCATCGTGTTCTTTGTAAACAAATGGAGTTGAGTGTGGAGCTTGTAAAATAACTTCTACCATAATCCCAAAGAGCCTAGTCAAGTTGACTAGAGATCAAGGAGATGTAGCCCAAGAGTTTTGGGTGAACTCCACATTAAACTTGTTGTTATGTGTGTTTGATATTTGCTGCACTGTTTTACTGTTACATGTATTTTATATCAGAATAAGCAAGTGAACTTAAAGCACATAACCAGTTAAAACGTAAACGCAAGAACACACCTATTTTCGAGCACATTATTAATTTTTCATTTGGTTAATCATAAGGTCGTGGGAATCTTTAAGCTTTGGAAGTGGGAGTGGTTCTTGTAAGCTTGACAAGAAGCCTTTAGTGCCCTGTTTTTAGATCAAGTGGTATCAGAGTGGGTTGATTTACCCCACCTTCAAATAAGGTTATATCAGAGCCTAAGATTTGTTAACCCCACTTTCAAGAAGGTGATATCAATGATGGTTATCCTAGAGAAAGTTGTATCATGAAACAAAATGCTTGATTGGCAGAGAAAATATTTTTTGTCTGAAAGGTGTTTGGGTAGTCAAGGATTGATTGTATACTTGTTTACAGACTGACTATTTTCTGAGTTTACAGAGGTGAAGGGAAAATTTTTGATAGCGAAGTCCAGGAAGGACAATAAGGAAGAAGGGCTGAAGGCATTCTTCTATCCCAAAGGACCTTAAGGCAATCCTTGAAGCACAAGAGGTTTGTTGCAAAAGTTTTCTTGAATAAGCTCTTGATTAATCTTGTTTGAAGTTCCTTTGTTCATTTGCGTAATGACAACTTCTACAAGTGGGTCCTCAAATTCTTCTTTATTCACAAGCTTCTTTAATGGATATATGAAGCAAGACTGGTTCATCATGATGGACATGGTGAGAGAAATGTATGAGGATGGAAGGAAGAGCAGCATACTTAGAGAGCAATTGAATTCTGTGGAGGAAGAGAAGCAGATGATTCTTGACAAATTGTAGGAAATGGAGAGGCAACTTCATATTTCAAATATGAACTTGAAAAGGATGCATGAGTTGGAGTCATAGCTCTTTGTTCCCAAAGAAGCCCTAGTCAAGTATCAGCTTGAATAAGAGGTAAACCATTCCAGTTTGTCTTCAAATTCTTCTAAGAATGCTTGTATTAGTTCTTTTGAAAAGCATATGAAAGGCATAGATTCCAAGCTAATGTCCAAGATGGGCTATGAAGGAAAAGGCTTGGGTAAACATGAACAAGGTATTGTCGAGCAAATAATGGTTGAGGAAAGGCCTAAGTATTTGGGTCTTGGCTATGGGCAATCTTATGGAGAGAGTTCCAAAGCCGCCATGAAGGCCATTGAAATAGTTCCAAGGAGTTTCATTGCAGGTCCTCTACTTCAAGAGTGTAAAGATTGTATTTGTGGAGAATTCAATAGCTTGAAACATAATTTGCAGGATGCAGGTGTTCAGAAGCATACACTTGAACCAAAGAGTTGTGGAAACTCTAAAAGCCTTGAAGAGATTGATGGTGTTCCAAAGGGAGCCACTTCTTAATTCAATTCACCTCCTCATCAAGGCAATAAAGGTGAAAAAGAAAGGTATAAACTTGGTTCTAAACACATTCCTTTTGATTGTGTTAAGCATGATAAATTTCCACATAGGCATTGGAAAAGAATTGCATGTTCCTTTTGTGGTTTGGATAACCATAATGTTTCTAGATGTTAGAAGAGGATAGCCACATGCAGGAAACTTTTGAAGGAAAAGAAGTAAGAAGCCAAAGGTCCATTGGACAAGGCAAATCATGCTGTTAAGAGGATGCAAATGTGTTTCACTTACTGCCATAAGCAAGGGCATCTTGCTGAAAAATGTTGGATTCTGAATCCAACAATGCTTCCACAAAAGCTGAAGAAGAAGGTGGAAAGAGAAGATGGCATAAATGGAAAGGAAGTTTCCCTGAGTGATGTGTCTCAGGATGATTCACATGTTGATGCTAATGTGCAGACAAAGGAAAGACCTTTGAAATGGATTGGTAAGAATGGTTAGAGTTCTTATCTAATTAAGGATTGCATGTCTATTGATGCATCTATTTGCATCTCTTTGTTGATGAGATGCAAGTTGCAGGTTTCTACCAAGAAGGTGAATGGAAAAGTTGAGTAGGAGGCTCACTTTGTTGCTACAACATTATATTTCATTTCAGCTTTGAAAGTACAGTGTGCTTAAGCGAAAGTTGAAGGATGAAATGCATGCATGAGATGATGTGCATGAACACAAGGATGTTGATGATTTCCTTGTATTTTAACATCTATGTGTAATTAACTTGCAGGGTTGATTCCTTTGGCATGCATGTAATGTTGACTTGGGAGAAGTTAACTTGGTCTCCAAGATGGAGATAATAATGAAGTGTTTCATGTTTTAAAAAAGGGTCCTAATGGTCTTTTTCTACATGCTTGACTTGAAGGGTCATTTGTTTTAAAGGAATGTTTTGTGGGCCTGTTATCTAGTCCATCATTTGTATGCAGATGTAAGACATGGAGGTATTCACAAGATGTGAAATCTATTTCTTTTGTTGAAGCAGGAGTTTAGTCCATCCAGTTGTTGTCTATGTTTCTTTTTTTGTTAATAGTTGTTGTTGGAAGCTTTTCAAACAAGTAGAAATGAAAATTTTGTGGAGCAGATGTACTTCACATTTGTTTGAGCCACCTTGGATCAATGATCAAGGTAGAAAAGTTCAAACTACCTTCTGTGACCATCTCAGCAGGAGTTCTACAGGAAGGCAAGGAGGAAGGTAGTTCTTCCCAGGAGGACCAGCACATCCAGGAAGGAAAGTGGTCAAAGCCTTTGGTTCAGAGGCTGTTATACGACAAATTGACCTCCTAATCAACTCAGAGAAGAAAGACAAGATGATTGAAGCAATGATCACAATTACAGGCCCAGAATCCACACTAATGCTCTCCATACACTGACTGCTTGCTTTATAAAGCTTGTTTACAAGCATAAAGGAGCATTAGTCACCCTGCTAACTCTTGTTGTTAGACCAGGGGGAGTGTTAGTGAGCTTAAGTGATGTCCAAAATTTTATGCCAACGAATCTACCCATAAATATCTAGATATTAAATCCCTAAATTTGTGAAAGAAAAGAAAGGAAACTCTAAAAATCAAGATATTTGGAGAAATTCTATTATGAGAATGAAGGCAAATGGGAAAAGGCTTGTAAACAAGGCAGGTTCATGGTTTTTCCCCAAATGAACTATAGGTGGAGTTTAGCAGCCCTAATTCGATTGCTATATAAGCAAAGAGAGGGCCATTGCAAAGGGGATCAGAGCATTTGGAAGGATAGCCCATAGAGCTGTTGTGAACTGTCATATTCTTGAAGGAGCTAGCTGAAAGAAGGAGAGAGAGAGAGGAAGAAAGGGTAAGGAAGGTTGATACAACGGGTTGTTGTAATCACTCTTCCATTCTGAATATAGGACTACAGTTGTGTTCCCTACTCCAAAGTGTCAGTGATATTGTGCATTTATTTGTTCATTCTGATGCTTGTTGTGTTGAGTAGATAAGTTATACATTTATACATGTTTGCTACAGATTCTTACATTACTTGTCAGAAGTGTATGTTGTGATTGGTTTTCTTTGTTCTTTTGTGTAGGAATCATCTTGGAGCCAGTTAGCAGGAGTTCTTCTTACTACACAGAGATCCCCAAGCGAATCTAGAAAGAACCAAAGTTGATCCTCTTTCCATACCCTATCAATATATGTATGATCGATGAACATTTGTGTAACAAGTAGCTTTTGCAGATACCCTTACGGTTTGTCGAAGTTCCCAGGAAGACTTTCGAGGGTAGTTTTCATCCCATGCATTTTACCCCATAGAAAAATTGGCGAATACATCTAGTTCCTGGTTACTTGTACTCCTCTTAGATCTTCTCTTTCTTCTATGAGTTTCCCGCTTCTTCCTATCCTTTTCTCATCCACCATCTATCTTGTTGCATCCTGCAAAATTGCATTCTCCTCAGAAGTTAATCCTAAAAGCCATCTTTTTGAGCTATTTCCCTCACCAACGCAGGCTACTAGTCTACACAGAGCTTTATAAAGCTCTTTGACTGTGCACAGGGAGTGTTAGTGGCCAAACTAAAGCTCTGTTTACACATAGATAGAGCGTTAGTCTCCCATTTCCATGTTTTTCAAGAGATTTTGTGAACCAAAAGGGGGGAAAACTTGTCTCAGAGGCCAAAGTAAGATTTTAAACAGTATCATGCTAACAAACTTTGTGTCTTAAAAATTATTTTTTAAGAAAATGTTTTAGTTTTTCTCTCATAAAAGTCATTTTTTGTTGAAAGAAAAGCTGATAAACTGTATATCTCCTTCTGTCGAAATAAGTGTAGGCTGCTTTGTTCTACTTCAATAGTTGTTTGGGAATATTGAGAAAACAAACTTTCGGTTATGCAAAGTGTTGAATGGATTTAGATGCAGTGATGAATTCATGAATATGTGAAATGATACATGTGTAGAATAAGACTTGTTTGCATAAGAAATTGAAAAAAAATCAAAGCATTGTTCTACATGGTTTATTGAGTCAAGAGTCTCACCATATTCATACGTCAACACCCCTATCGAAGAAAAATAAGAAAGTACACTAAAATTTACATTAAAATCAATCAGTTACTCTTTTTAAGAGCAAACCAACATTAGCTAGATTAGGACCTTGGGATAAGCATGTGAGTCAATTGCCCAAGGTTGAAAATCAAAACTAATGTCATTAACGAGTGAAAAATCCTTCTGCACTCATATTACCAGGACCACTCCACTCACAACGGAGCGAAATATGAGACAACATCGTATTGTGATTGAAGTTAGCTCGCCTTCTCTTACAACTCCTTTGGGCATTCTATGTATCGGGGGTCCCTTCGAGGATTTCAAAACTGAGTCGAGGACTCAGGTATCCTGCCCACACAACATGCTATCTATGACTATGTCCCCCCTGGTAATGTCCGTGATTTGAGGTATCTCTAGTGGCCAAACCTTCTAGGTACTTACACAAGGTGACTCGGATGGGCTATCCTGGTACCTAAAACAGACGGACCTACTTTGTATTCAGTTTTTGGGAGGGTGCTCGTCTTCACGAGAGTACTTGGCTCCTCAATCTGAGGTTCGGGCGAAGCTCAAAAGTAACCGTAACCATACATTTGGCCATCCTTGTCTGTTACTCATTGAGAAACTAGGTTTCATCTCCAGTAATCGGTGTTTATTAGACGAGGTAATTTCCCTTTGTTTGTTAATTGACATATTTAGTGTATTTTTTCTTTTTAGCTACCTGAGTGCTATCATTTTGGAGACTTTAAAGAATATCACATTAAAATCTATTTGATAAAAATTAATAGTCATTATGGCTACATCTGGCCCTTGTCGTCAATCCAGACGATTGTTAGGACTTCCTCCACTCATAGTGGAGGATCCTTCGAGTTCCACTGACTCGGATTCCTCATCTTTGAGGAATCAGTCTCCTAAATCGCACACGGGGTCTATGTGGATAACCGAGCATTCTGATTTCCCAGAGGATTTCTTTACGGAAGGATTTCTTCCTCATTTTAACACTCCACTTACAAATCTGTCGGACCCTATAGTTACTCCCGCAGTACCAGTGCTTCCTTCTTCAGTAGGTGGAACTTTCCCATCTACCCAGTCAGTGCCTCAAGGGTTGTGGAATTATAGAGACATTGTTGGTCCTCTATCACCTCCCCAATCGACGGTCATTACAACATTGGTAATGTGGAATCCCGTAATCTCGTTCGTCCCAGGTACTACAACTCACATAGCACCCTCTATAGGTGGAACCCAACAGATGCTAGGTTCCACTCCTATGGTGCCACAAAGCATACCTTCGACTAGTGCCACATATAGTGCTCCATATAACACTCAATATGGCACTATGGGCATGGTCCCAGTTTACGAAAAGCAAGGTTGGCTGCCAATGTACAGTTCCAACCCCCAAATTCAAATATCTGGGGCGGTTCCGAAAATGCACATGATGGCGGGGAATGTCACAGTTCCCCCGCCGTTCTCAGGCATGCATGGATAGTCGCTGATTGACATGAGTGTTCCTTCTGTCAATCAAAGCCATATGGTTAGTTCTATGTCAGGTGGGAATCCACAAGGGATTCCCACCCAATCCTGGGGGCACCCTACTCACAAGCTCAGATGAGTTAAGGGGGCACTGCTTATACTGGGGGCAGCTTCATACTCCAGTATCAAAATCCTCATGGAAATCCCATCTACAACACCGTATCGCAAAGCAACTGTTACACCATGCAACCCATGTACACCATGGGGAACCAAATGATGGGACGAGCACGAAGCTCCTCAAGTCATCCGTCATCACCATGGTCCGAGTCAGGGGCACCCAACAATTTTCCTTTTTTGGCAACGTTGGATATTCCCAACTTATACAAGTTGAAAAATGACCCCATCTACGACAACTTACAATGGCTGCCGATCCCGCATAAAATACCGATGGACATTCCTAAGTTCAACGGAAAACAAGGGGAGGATCTGGGCACTCATGCCACCACCTACCATCTTTGGTGTGTGTCTAACTCTATGGTGGATGACAGTGTCTGGTTACGTCCTTTTCCCCGCACCCTCACTGGCAATGCTACAAAGTGGTATATTGAGTTACCACACGCATCAGTGAATACCTTTGATGCTTTAGCGATGTAGTTCCTAAAGCACTTTCAGTTACCTATCCGTTATGAGACAAGGACAGAGCTCCTTACTTCGTTTCGTCGGGATACTGCCACCCACATCTCCGATCATATCCATGAATGGAGACGTAGGCAGAGGAGGTTAGTCAAAGCTCCCATCCCTTATTTTCTCTTAAAAGACTGGTTTTCTAAGTCGTTACTTCCACAAATTGCTAGAGATGTCACTCTATGTGGTGCGGTCACAGAGGACCAATCCATACGTCATACCCAACACTTAGATTTGATTTATTCACAGGCTGGCACTGTCTACGACATTAGACCCTATGCTCCTGGTAACCCCAATCCTCCCACCACTCAGCACCCTGGAGTGCATGCCGACGAGATCATCGGCACAACCTCCGGGGTCGCTGTGAAACAACTCAGTGGATCCATTGCCAAGCTGGTAGTGGACCCCTCTACCAAAGCAACTGCTCTTCCTTCCACCATGGTTAATTTTGTGCAGTCTACACAAAAATCTAGTAGGAAGAACAAGAAGAATAAGAACAAGACCGCCGCTTCTGAGGAGTAGTCATTTAAGCAGCCCAACCTGAAAAACAAGGCCACTGCACCTACTGATATGGAAAAGGATAAAGGCACCAACTATTCGTGCAAACTTTGTCTTGAAGAACACGTAACCTGGCGTTGTCCGCGTCTTCAAGAATGCATGGATTACCTTGCCAGGAAAGATTCTGGTAAGGCACCTACTATCCTTAGAAATCCTTTTCCTAATCAACTGCAGCAAAATCTCATTGCCAACCAACCACAACCCACGTCAAGGGGCAACGATGGTTCGCAACATCCTTCAACAAGTGAAGGAAGTTCTACCGTTTACACATTTGAAATGGTAGAACTAACCACAAGAGCCAAATCATATGAAGCTCCTGTCGCTCCAGCAGTAGAACCATCCACATGTCAAAACCCATTGCTACCCAACAATTTGCAAACTGAAAGGCCGGTTGAGGACTTTTTAATTCGACCCCCCAAGGGGGAACTTCGACACACAATACACAACACATATGCACATACTGCCCAGCACTACAACATTGTAGAGGATTTGTCGCAAGCACCATCGGCTATGTCGGTGCTCGAAGTCCTACAAACATGCCCCAGCCAAAGGAAAGCTTTGCTTTTAGCTATCAGGGGTATTGAACCTACAGATTCCATGTTGGCTATTTTTGACATGGATAAGTTTAAACCTCCCCTTTCCCACCAGCTTGCATTTCAGGTGCATATCACTTCGAAAGGTAAAGGTATACACCGAACTGTCATCGATGAAGGTGCTTCAACCTGCGTCATGTCAGCTTCATGTTGGCTCGCCTTGGGTTCCCCAGCCCTCTCCCCACCGTCAAACTCCCTTAAATCTTTCGACGGCCACACCTTTGTCCGAAAAGGATACTTAGCCAATTTTCCCATCACTTTAGTTGGGAAAATAGGAACAGTGGATGTAGAAGTTGTAGACAAGAGACTCGACTATAATCTATTGTTGGGTCGTAGTTGGACATATGCCATGATGGCCATCATATCCACTGTATTTCGTATCATCCTATTTCCATTGGATGGAAAGGTCATTACAGTGGATCAGTTGGCTTTCTGCACCCCTAATTATTCACCATTACCAAAAGACTTTGTACCCCTAGTAGGAGGTGTAACTGACAGTTTTGTTAGTAGAGGTACTGGTTTATTGAAGGCTTACTCCCTGATGGGTTGTTTTCCTCTTTGTCACTTCAGGTTCCACAATCAGTTAACATACTTTCATCAATTCCTCATGAACCGACCGATCCCTGAATCCTAACGGCACCTTTAGACCTTGACACATTCGAAGACCAGATCCCACTGCCATCAACTGAATCAGTCTACCAAGGCATTCAATTAGCATCCACATCTCCGGTCATGTTAGCTATCATCGACAGTACCACCCCCCTTCCCATAACCACTCCTCCTTTAGATCCGTGCGATCAACTCCCATCAACAGACGAAGCTGTTCAAGAAATCATGAGTTTTGGAGAGCAACATTGGGAGGATTGGCATATTTGGGGTCTGACATCTGACTCGGACATGATTCCGCTTCAAGTCCTATCCTCTGACACAAATGAAATCATTTCCCCACCCTTTACAAGCATTCAAAATCTTGGGGTGCATGAAAATATGTACGACACTTCCAGGTCATTACCCATAGATAGTTCAATCATGACAGGCGCCATAAAAGACACCCAGATTAAAGTAGATTGTACTCATGAGAAAATTGCAGGCTCCACCTGCCTACATGAGGAATTCCATGAAGAATTTGTTTGTTCTCACGAGGAAATCCATGAATTAAATCCATCGTTTTTCGCGCATGAGATCAAACTTTACGATGAGGAAAAACGAAATGGGTGGCCAACTCATTCCCTTGAAATAGCCATGGAACCCATGCCCGACCCCATAGCCGAAGAAGAATTCCTACTATACCTCAAGCAGCTGGATAAAACCCGTCGAAATGCCAATTTGGCACTTGCAGCTCACAGGGAGCAGGTACAAACCAAATTTGCAAAAGTGGTTAGGTTTTCTTCTTTCCAAGAAGGCGATTTCATATCACTATATCATCTAAAAGATAACCTCTTGGAGGCATGCACGCTTCGACCCATATGGCTAGGTCCCTATGTCATAATGAAATTCCTCCCTTTAGGGGCATATGAACTGTAGGAATGGGATGGAATCCCACTCAAGGAGCCCACATACGGGCTCTATCTGAAAAAGTATTGTGCCCAGTGTCATGTTGGGCATGTGCTTTGTAATTTTGTATATTCATAAGTTTTGTTTACCTTTTTTGATGTGATTGGATTGTTTTGTTATTTAGTGAAGTGCTTGTCTCATGCATTCTTCTCGCAATGCAGATGTTGTCATTTCCCTTAGCATACGTAGGATATGCAGATGGTGCCAGTTGTCACACACGGCACATTGCATCAGCTACTTGGGTCATCTATACACTCGAGTCGAAACTATTTTGCTCCGAGGGAGTCTTTCTTGGTACCACCACCAACAATATTGCCGAGTACATGTCCATCGTTTTGCTTCTCACGGAAGCGTCATCAAGGGGCATCTCTAATCTGGTGGTCAGGTTAGACTCCCAGCTAGTCGTTATGCAATTGACAAACCATTATCACGTATGTAATCCAGCCTTGTTACAGTACTATCTAAGGGTGCAACTCCTGGAACGTCGATTTGAAATAATCAAATATGAACTTGTTCCTCGAGAATTAAATACAGTTGTTGATTCGTTAGCTAACTATGTATTAGATTGGTATTTGTCTCATTTGTTATAGCAGCATGCATGAGAAGTAAAATATTTACTAAAGTTAAAAATTTGTCACAAAAACATTTTAAAACACATTTACACCACAAAAATACCAAAAATATCTGTATATATATATAGATCGAAATCTAGTTTTTTACATCAAAATATTCCAAAACTCATATGATTTAAGTAAAAAATGTCTCAAAGCCCAGCTACAGACACTCATATGGCTACGCTAGAACACCTGCTAAAATAAGCCTATTGCTCTAGAAAAGCTAAAACATCTCTAGCTACCCTCCGAAGAGGAACCAAAAACTGCTTAGGTACAACAACGGTGTGTCGTTTCATATTAGCAGGAATATCCCTAATAGGAAGGGGAGGGACACCCATAGTCAAACCCTCTAGGTTCCTCAAAACCTCGCGAAGACTATCAGCATTTCCCCCTGCAACATGTAGTTGGCTGCTTCGTAGCACATAGCGAGGTTTACCTGCAGGTCATACTAGCACCACTTCTGAGTTAAGCATAGAAGTTTCATGCCAGTTCTTATCTCATCGTTAAAAAACATTACATATACATTCAAAAGCACAAAAATACTTAAGTACTATCAACATTATTCTCACCTTGAGGACACCGGTTGGTCCCGGGCGGTAGCACCAAGTCTAGGTCACTGGTAAAGTCCGTGCCTTCATAGGCATAGTCATCAACAATCACTATCTGGCTACGAAGCCACTTGAAGAAGTCTTCGTCAAAGAAGTGTTGGAGTGGTCCTCCTCCTGTGCAAAGGATCAAGTGATGACCAGCGACCCTGCCTTGGCTCCCTCGGATCAAAGGGACCTAAGCTCACTCGTGGGTGCATGACAGGCACCCTCTCAAGGATAGATGGTATTATGATAGTACCGTACCCAAAACTATGTTGGGTACGGGTCTTGCATTCTCTCAATTCTGCCTTCAACCAGCGAAGCACCGCTTCACAACAGTTGAACATCTCGGGCTAGACACAGTCAATGGCAAGCAACAGTTGGGCCTTTATCACTACATGGGGACTTTTTGACCCTACGAAACGTACAATTAACCATAATACTGCCCTCATAGACTGAGATTGAATCCTCTCTATCAGGACTCTGTTGCTGACAAGCCCACTCCCAAGGATGCAGTAGATTTGTACCAGCTCTGAAGTAGATCATGGATATCACCTACTGCTGGTGAAGTTTTCTTGTGCCCCATGGCACGACAAACAAGCCAAAAAGTAAATATCATCCCAGTCAATTGCCAGCTCTTGATCTCCAATTCTGAACACTTGCTCATGTTCATCCCAGTGCTGTATGATCCATCTCAGTTAATCCTCATGTCCTTTCATCAACTATAGCCTTGAATACTTCAATAAACTGCAGGGGCACAATGCAAGTATGCAAGCTAGATCATTACGCATCAGTAATTCCTCATTATCATGGGCCCATTCTCTCCATAGGTGAGTCATTTCAACCTGAAACCTACACAAAATGACCCTAAAAACAATTAAAATGGGGCAAAATCACTTAAGGAATCCTTGCATGAGGGTTTCAAATGTGCCCTACAGCCCTAACGCCCCTCCCAGTGCTGCACAAGGAGGATTAACGCCCTCCATTGGCTCGTACGGAGCATTTAACGCACTATACTGGTCATCTTGAGGGCGTTAGTGTGCAAAAATGGCTCTAGGGCACCTCAGATCTGTAAATTTCCACCCACAAAACTGTTAAGAAGGTTTAATAAAGCATAGAGAAAGGTTTTAGCTCTCATTTGGGACTGACGGCACGTCGAATGGTTGCCCAGATCTCTTGCAATGGTCCATGGAAAATCTTCTCCTTTTTAGCTCCAACTAGCTCTCACAAACTTCAAAATAGTGAAAATGATGCAATTGAAAGATCAAAGCATCTCCTTATATAACTTTCAGAGACATTATTTTTTGAAAATCATTAAAGAGAAAGTAGTCCATTCTACATGATTTTTTATCATGCATGAACCTAGATAATAGAAATTGCTACCTTTTTATACCTTTCACTGCTTTTGATGAAAGTACTTTCAAGAATGAAAAGAAGTAAAAGCTACATGCAATTCTCAATAGAGAACTGTTAGGGATATTTTATTGCTCTTTAAAAAATACAAAAATCCCCAAGCTTTTGTCGTTGCACTCGTTAAATCTATGCAATGATAGATAGAGTACTGTTCAGGATATTTTATTGCTCTTTAGAAAATACAAGCATCTCCGAGTTTTCATCGTTAAGCTCATTAAAATCTATCTAACTATGGCAGAGCACTTTTGGAGACATTTTATTGCTCTTTAAAAAATACAAACATCTCCAAGTTTTTTGTATTAGGACTCGTTAAAAATCCATACCATAATCCGTAAAGCACTTTTTTGGGATATTTTGTTGCTCTTTAAACAATACAAACATCCCTGGGTTTTTCATCATTTGCACTCATTAAATATATGAAAACGATGCTCTGAGCACCTCTTTTTTGATCCTTTTCCAACTCATAAACTGAAAAAGATCGATGGACCATCCTTTTTAGGCACTTTTTTCTTGCTCTTTAAACTGAAACAATCCCGAGCTGTGTCTTGTTGCTCGTTAAACATGCCAAAGATGACCCGAGAATTCTTTTAGGTACTTTTTTTCTTGCTCATTAAAAAATGAAAACCCCCGAATTTTTGTTACTAAGCTCGTTAAAGTGTCACGAAAAAACACGAGTTTATTCCATTGCCTCGTATTCATAACAAAATGAGGTTGACATCTATTGAAAAAAGGTTTCTCTTTATCCGGGTTCAATAGATTAAACACGGAAAAGTAACTGATACGGGTATAATATTAACCTTTTGTCATAACTGGTTAATAACTATGAGAAAGGGACCACTATCGAGTCTTTCTTTATGATCTTTTTAGACTCTCTAAGGATGAAAAGACCACCGAGTTGTCTAGTCTGGACTTTTTAAATACATGATAAGATATAGAGTCATTCTTTTTACGATACTTTTTAAACTCTTAAAAGATGAAAAAATCGACTAGATTGCCTGTCTGGACTCATTAAACTAATCAAATAGGGAAAAGAGTCATTCTTTTTGCGATCCTTTTCAAACTCTTTAAACATGAAAACATCGATGAGTTTACCCATCTGGACTCATTAAAAAAATCAGACGGGGAAAGTGGACAATACAACTGTATCCTGTATTCAGAAGCGTGGTTTGGCATCATTCGTTTCCTTGAACATGGCACTCCCTCAGATAAACTGTCATTTTGATAGCCTCTCAGTATGAACCCTACCAACCTATGATTTTTTAGCCTATATACCCTGATGTAATTGCATCTTCGTATCGTAAACACTCTGTAGTGTTCATGAGTCTAGTGTTGTCTGGTTAAAACCATTGTCATGCCTTCTATTGTTCAAGGGTTCCCATTTGCTTCCTATATCAACCAATCCTACATATCCTTTCATCATGCCCTTCGTTGTTTAGACCCAAAAGCTCAAAATATTCTTTGAAAAAAAAATCATCCTTGTCCGGTTTCGTGTTGACTGATGTAGGACGCGCCATTGCCTACCTTTCAATAGGTTTCTTCCTATCGACTTCAACACTCTATCTAGGAAGATAACCCAAAAACACATTCAATTCCTTGGTGCTTGCAGACATTAGTGGCAGGCTACCTTGTGTTTGATCACGGGTTTTCATTATTGGCTCCTGGATAAAAGATTCTACAAGTGTTTGATGACAAAAAATCTTTCACACTCATTAGTTTACATTATGCATCTTGGAGACCATCACCATTACCAGTGGCCTTCCTCACATCTGTTAACAGTCTCCATTATTGGCTGGTAATCAGATGATTTCATGCATGTTCGACGTCAACTCATATTATCACATGTAATGATCTATGTTGTTCGGTGAAGAGGGAATCAAGACCTTGGGTAGAGGCTTGCATCATTCAGCCTTGTTTCCCCTTCCAAGCTGCGACACTGTTCTTTGGAGACAACTATTTTAGGATCATCTATTATGACACTGGATCCGCCCTGTGCCATATTGGCGGCCAGCATTGTTATATCTCCAAGGAGAAAATTACTCTGACATAGCTACTGATCATGGGAATGCCTGACTCAGGACATGGTTTTATCCATTTATATATGTATCTTTGTTGTATCAGGTTTTCCTTGCCACCCGAAACTTCTCTCTCTCTCTACAAAGATTTTGACTGCAAATTATAGTGTTTTTTCATAATGTATTTCGGCCATCATCTTTGCCACCGATCTCATACTTTAGGGGGCATCTGTTATAGGACAAATTGACCTCCTAATCAACTCAGAGGAGAAATACAAGATGACTGAAGCAATGATCACAATTGCAGGCCCAGAATCCACACTAACGCTCTCCATACACTGACTGCCTACTCTATATAGCTTGTTTACAAGCATAAAGGAGCGTTATTCACCCTGCTAACTCTTGTTGTTAGACCAGGGGGAGCATTAGTGAACTTAAGTGATGTCCAAAAGGTTGTGCCAACAAATATACCCATAAATATCTAGATATTAAATGCCTAAATTTGTGCAAGAAAAGCAAGGAAACTCCAAAAATGAAGATATTTGGAGAAATTCTATTCTGAGAATGAAGGAAAATCAGAAAAAGCTTGTAAACAAGGCAAGTTCATGGTTTTTACCCAAATGAACTACAGGTGGAGTTTGGCAGCCCTAATTCAATTTCTATATAAGCAACGAGAGGGCCATTGCAAAGGGGATCAGAGCATTTGGAAGGATAGCCCATAGAGCTGTTATGAACTATCATATTCTTGAAGGAGCTAGCTGAAAGAAGGAGAGAGAGAGAGAGAGGAAGAAGGGGTAAGGAAGGCTAATACAATGGGTGTTTTTAATCACTCTTCCATTCTGAATATAGGACTATAGTTGTGTTCCCTACTCCAAAGTGTCGGTGATATTGTGCATTTATTTGTTCATTCTGATGCTTGGTGTGTTGAGTAGATAAGTTATACATTTATACATGTTTGTTATGGATTCATACATTAATTGTCAGAAGTGTATGTTGTGATTGGTTTGCTTTGTTATTTTGTGCAGGAATTGTCTTGGGGCCGGTTAGGAGGAGTTCTTCTTACTGCACAAAGATCCCAAAGCGAATCTAGAAAGAACCAAAGGTGATCCTCTTTCCATACCTTGTCAATATATGTATGACAGATGAACATGTGTGTAACACGTAGCTTTTGCAGACAACCTTATAGTTTGTCGAAGGTCCCGGGAAGACTTTCGAGGGTAGTTTTCATCCCATGCATTTTACCCCATAGCAGAGGCACTATGCAAGGAAAGTGTGTGGAGGCTGAAAGAAGAGGGTGTTGTTACTCTCATTTACTATTCAGGTTAGTATATCAGTCTTTTGGAGACCAAAAGTTCTTTAGTGGGAAGGCATGATCCAAAATGGATTTTGGATAAGTCTAAGGATGCTCTTGGAAACAATCCCATTGCATAGATCTTTTCATTCTGAATCTACTGTAATTTGAATGGGCTAAAACAGACCTCAGATACAGAAGTTATCATAGAAAGAAGTTGCCCTTTGTCCTCTGAAAAAGAGGCAAAATCTTCAAAAAAATGGCCTAAAAGACTTTATAAAGGAAAATTACATCATAATGGTCCAAGATGCAGACTTAAAGTGGAGGCAGAAGGGACCCTCGATTACTGATCGCCAACATATCAGGTCAGAGGTAGGTATACGAAAATAATATAAGGAAAGGACCTCGAGACGATGCGACATTGCGATCACCGATATTGGCATCGGCGGATCGGCGTCGGCGATGTTATGAGATAAGGGAAGGAACCCCAAGACTATGCGACATGCAATTGCAATATATCACATCGCAACATCATATTGCAGTGATATAAAAGGGGCCGATACCATATACGACATGCGATTGCCGATCCGCGGTGTGCGATCTCAACTATTGAATCGGAAATGAGATCAACAACCAGGATTAAATCTATGGTCGGGAGATCAGCGATCCCTGACACAAAGGTCCAATGCGATAGCAATATGCGATGTAATTTCAACCATCCAATCAGGGATCAGATCAATGGTCCAGATTAAATCAGCGATTGGCGATCCCCAATAACAGGGCTAATGTGATTGCAATTGCGATAAGCAATAAGGGCCGAACCTGATAGGGATTATAAGCCCGATTACATAAATTTTTTAAGTCCAAGAATTCAAATTTTTTGTGTTATCCCATGTATTTGGGATTTTCGACATGCGATGATGCGATAGCGATATTGCGACTAATGATGGACCCAATAGGGTTATAGGGGCGATTTAATGAAATTTCAAGTCTGGAATTCACACCCGATAGTGTAATTTTGGGAAAATATCTGTGTATTAGATTTTTCTCCCTTTTCGGGTTTTTTCCTAGAAGAAGGCTCTGATCCCTCTGTAACAGCCCCTGATCACTGTGCCACGCTACAAGTGGGCGGTTTTGGCAGACAATGATGTGTTTGAAGCCACAGATCTGTAGAGCCAGATGGCCAGTCGAACAGACAATGCACAGGGAAGCCGCAGAGTCGCAGGGGAGTAATGACATGTAGAGAAATGGTTGGGGAATCCACAAAGCCAGGAAAATGCCTCGAAGGATCCAGAAGTCCCAATTGATAGAGTTGTTGGCAAGAGCTGAAGGTTGCCGAGGGAGCTGGAGGACTGGGAGAGGTCACTAGAAGGTTGCTAAAGAATCGCTTGGAGGTCAAGGGAATTATAGAGGCACGGAGAGGCTGAGAGAGAGATCAAAGAGGCTAGAGCCGAGAGCCAGGAGCCAGAGCCAGAGCCAGAGCCAGAGCCATGAGCCAGTGCCAAGAGCTAGAGCCAAAGCCAGAGCTAGAGCCAGAGCCGAGAGCCAGAGACAGAAAGTTGAGAGCTTCAGAGCTAGGAATAAGATGGTGTTCTAAGCCCATTGTGTTCTGTGTAAACCGATGGAGTTGAGCGTGGAGCTTGTAAAAGAACTATTGCCATAATCCCAGAGAGCCTAGTCGAGCTGACTAGAGCTCAAGGAGACGTAGCCCAAGATTTTTGGGTGAACTCCATATTAAAGTTGTTGTTATATGTGTTTGATATTTTCTACACTATTTTATTGTTACATGTATTTTATATTAGCATAAGCAAGTGAACTTAAGGCACATAACTAGTTAAAAAGTAAACACAAGAATACACCTATTTTCAAGCACATTATTAATTCCACATTTGGATATAATCATAAGGTCTTGGGAATAAATAAGCTTTGGAAGTGGGAGTAGTTCTTGTAAGCTTGACAAGAAGCCTTTAGTGCCCCATTTTCAGATCATTAGGCTAGAGTAATGCTCCCCAAGCACTGCCAAGGCGAGTTATAATGTTCCCCGAACACTGCCCATGTTAGTCTGAAAATTCCTAGGTGTACCAAAGATCCTCACTTAAGTCACTAGGTGACGAGTGACCCTAACAACAATTTAATGGTTGTTTTCATTCTAGATCTTCAATACAAATGGAAAAACTGCAGTAAAACAAAACAAGATCCAAAACAAATAGCAACAAAATAATGTATCCAGAATAATAACCCAAATGGAAAGACAATTTTAAATGAATAAATCTTTATTGAAAACACCTGGTGAAGGAGATCTACAGATTAGTCTATAAGTCCCCCTCTAGCGGATGGGTCCTTTGATATCCTTGATTCTTTAGACATAGAACTCTCTCTCCCAATCATGTGAAAAAACCCAAACAAATATGAAGAACTCAAAGGGGAGCTCAAGAAAATGACAATAATGTAGACGATGATAATGATCATCGTCAAGAATGGATGAAAAACCCTCCTTTATATAGCAAAGTATGGAGTTAATCTCTAAAATGAAGAATAATAAAATATTATTCAACAAATTCATATCTAACTACTTGGAATACTTTATTATATTTATTAGAGAGGGAAAAGGAATTTAAAATGGTTAAATTCCTTTATTTAGAAATAATTAACAAATAAAATTATTTATTAATTTTTTCGCGAGAAACAAGAACGGTGTGAA
>APFE030046652.1:29277-77897 GCA_000404065.3 Pinus taeda | reverse complement strand
TAATGATTTAATAGTAATTCCTAGATAAAATTAAATAAATAATGATTTATATAATTATTTTCATGGGATTTTTTTATTTAAATCAGAAAATAATTTAATAAAAGTGGTTTACTAAATTATTTTCCACAGTGAAAGTGATTTTACTATAGTAAAATTAAATCCACATGGTGTATTTCGATCCACTAGTTAGAAATGGCTAGGTGATCATTTTTTTGTGGTAAAAACCCAGGTGAGTGATAGCTCTCCCCAGACACTACCAAGGCAATTTAGTCTTTAGGCTATTTCTCTATTTTACTAGCGTTCCAGGATTTGAGCCACCGTTGTTGGCCCAAAGCCCAAGACAATTCCCAGAATGTAATGATCATTTAAAATTAGTAAGATTTCAAGAAAACAAGGATGCAAAAGAAATAAGCTGAATAAGATCATAACTAGACCCCTACTAGACATGATAGGCATTTCGTCAAAAATATCATCAACATGTAACCTATAGGTGTAAACAACATAATTAAGTGTAGGGATCTCATACTTATCTGAGAATCACCATGAACTATTGTTTTCTCATGTCATTTTCTCCCTTATCATTTATTAGATCATAGATACATTATCCATTCAGATACAAGTAAAAACATATTGAGAGCCATACATAGACATTGTCACAAAATATACATATAACTATCATAATAGGAACATAAATACAATGGACATATTAGCCAATAAAATCCATGTATGCATCAGTACTTTTACACATCAAAATCAAGGGAATGAATTTCTCATTAATGAATGCAATTAACCAACCGAAGATGGGACTACCACATTCCACCCAACCATAAATTGGCTTAGCCAAGTGTCTCTTCAACCAATCAACCTTGTTCCATAGTCCAAGCATGAATGTGGAACTCATAGAACATATAGACAAACACCAATCAACATGAATGACACCGGAGTTCTCCGCCTACACCGTGAGGAATTTGAGTGCCTCCCAGTCTCTCAAGCTTTATTATGCATCCACAGTTTGATCTAGGGATCACTACGCCCTACACTGAGACATAATCTACAGGCTTTACCGTGCATCCCATCCCTAGATCACTAGGCCCAATGGAGATAAAATCCCCCTCTTGGCTTTATCATATATCCCACCATTCACTGACAAGGATTCATATGCCCACCGAAGCACACAATTTGGATTTACTACAAACCATAGTCTGGTTCAAGGGTTACTAGTCCACTGGCTTCGTGATCCTCATTCTGATTCAGGGAATACTCAGACCATGCGTTTGTCATTTCAAATATCCACCCCACTCATCTTCAAATCCAATCTAGTCATCCCACATAAACCGCATGAGAGACCCCATCTCATCAAAGCTATCAGTAAATGGAAACACTAGGCTAAAAATATTGTCACACCTGGAAAAACCCATGCCATGGTAGAAAAGAACCACATGTAATCCCATGCAAGCCAAATCTATCAAGGAAAATACACATGCAAGTTGATACCTACAATGAAGCTTATTGTAGATGCTTGATCCTGCATTTCCCTACTTGGTTGTTGCTTCCTTTTTCCTTCTTTTCCTTTCTTGAACCAATGCCAAAGTGATCCAAGAAACTCTAATTCTCAAGAGTATGAGAGAGAGAGAAAATAATGAGAATGCTCCCGAAATACACTGACAAAATGTAACACTCACCAAGATTGACCACTAATCCTCAGAAGCATTTTTATCAGTGAGGCCTCTATTTTCTTCATTTTCCATCATTTTCCTTCAGTTTCCTCCTCACATGCAACCCATGACCTTTCACCTCCCTTTTCTCCAGATTTTATTTATTTTCATAAATAAATGTGCCAAAAATGCCATTCTGCCTTTCCAAAGCCTTGGCCATTGCCTTTGCCAATTTTTTTAGCAATAAACAACCAAATGAACACCCCCTATGATGTCTTTCCCAACATTCAGTTTGGAATAAGTATCCCATCCACTGTGGTTATTGTTTTTAACTTTTATTACATGGAATTTTCACCAGGGCTATTACACATACCATGGTTTTTGTTGCACAAAAGCACTGATTGAGACATTAATTCCATTATTCTCTGTTATTAACTTATTGAATGACTCTATCTAAGTGGTGTCAAAGATATGTTTTTCATGTTCTTTGTATTGATTTCGTGCTATTCTTTGTCGCATCACATCACTTGCTTTTGGTGAAACAAGTGAAATTTTAATCCAATATTCATATATTATTTTTTTAACATCTTCTCCAAGTATATGTTTGTATGGTTTCCTACGAATAACTTCCCAACAAGCAAGCTCATCATTTACATCTATTTTCAACTGAAATTTCCTATGTTTGTGCAATGTTTTTTGTGACATCCCTAATATTTTTGCCATAGATTTTACTAAACGGTTTTCCTTAGTACTTTGTGAAACCACTACCATTTGTATTTCCCTGCGTGCATCTACATCGTTTTTCTTTATAGATATTCCAAAAAAAGATTAGAGTTCTATTCATATTTTGAATCACATTTTCCTTCACCTTTTTATCTTTCGTTGAACTTTGAATACCCAATAGAGTTGTAGCAGCTTTTAATTTCTTTGATCTTAAGAGACCTCTAAAAATTTGAGCTTGATATGTCATACTTTCATATTTGAAAATTTTCTCAATAATGACCTTAACACGATATCTTATAACATGGTCATATTTTTTATCTCCACATATGTCAATGTCAACATTTTCTAACATCTCGACATTGATTTCATCTGCACATAAGAAAATTAAATGTAAATGGGTATAAATATTCATTAAATAATAAAATTTAAAAATAGAGTTCTAATGAAATTGAAATTAATAAATATATATATTCAATAATAGACATGATATATATATATATAATATATATATATATATATATATATTATATATATATAGATATATTATATATATATATATTATATATATATATACTTAATGGTGATTCAACTTCTTCACTTGAATCTCTTTCAACATATTCAACAACATCATAAATCATTCGTTCATTATATTTTTCACTTTTTGTTTCAAAATTTTCAATCTCATCATCAATGTTCTAAGTAATATCTCTCTCTTTACATTGCGGAATATTTTTCAAATTAATTCATCAAATAAAAATTAAATTTCACAATACACTAGTTAAAGTTTAAATATCATTTATAATTACACTAAAGTTGTTTCCTTTGAGGCTTCAGCTGGGCAAACATTGTTTAGCCAAGCCAATTGTAGAGCTCTTTTTTCGCCTTCCTTCATCCAACCAAAATATGACACGTAGAACTGGTACGAGGTCAATAAATTTGTTAAAAGTGCATTGAAATTGCAGCATTCATCCTTCCCCCATTACCCTCACCACAACCATATGAATTCTCATATGTTAAAGAGATCATACCTTGTAGTGTTGTCTGTATTGAACTCATGAGTCACCTCAACAATATTTGATGACGATGTCGTTGCTCATTAGAAGAGAGTCACCTCAATAGCTATTAAACTCTGTCAATGAAATCCAAGCTCAAGGACTGTCGATAGGCCTAGAAATGCATTTATTGTCCTCACCCTATTGACTCTCATCACATGGATGCCATTTTTCAACATGGTATAGTACCTATCATGCGTCACATAACAGAGATAACAAGGGGATCACCATGTTTCAGAGAATAGATATCGGCTATGCCATTTGAGCATTATCTATTCTCAGGGTTGCTTTAGCTGAAGTGAAAAGGAGGATCATTTCCCAAAGCTAGGGCCTCGTAGACTATCCATCATCCATTGTCCCCATATCTGCATTGTGGCTTCTTCCCTAGTATTGCATCACCAGTGGACTAGCCATTAGCCATTTTCTTCATCTCCGCATTGTGGCTTCTTACCTAGTATTGTACCCCCTACCTGGGACAAGCATTCCACATGATCAGTAACCTGATTTTCCTACCGTATTTGAATGATCGCACCTCTTCGATTAGCCTATATTGGTCTGAAGTGTGGGTCCTATTACAAATGGAGCCACGCTACATCAATGATAGATGTGGGCAGTGGATAGGTGGAATGTATTCTCGACCTTTTTGCAGCCTGCTTCAGATCATTTCGATCTAGAAATATCAGTAGTTATGATTTCCTTCAAGTGAACTACCAAGAGTGGCTAGGTGCACAGTTAGCAATGATTAGGTGTGTGGAAGGGGAAATTGTTGTGTATCTTGGGAGATTCAGATAGAGAGGTGGATGGCAGGTTGAAGTCAAATTGCGACTTGTAGGACATATTGCGAGATGGGTTTACTTTTTGTATTTAATATCCTACCATTTTATGCCTAGTAAAGACATCTTCATGGACTTGTAACAAACCTAATGCATGAAAATATTTAACAAGTTCTCTTTTATTTCTTACTGGACTCTGTCTGGTTCTACAACATAATCCGTAAGGATTCGCTTAATTTGGAACAATTTATGTTTCCCTTAGACCTACTTAGGAAAAAAACATTATTCATTCAATAAAACCATATTGGGAAGGGTCAGTGTCTTCATTTCAATGAAGACTGTGGCCCTTTTGGGCTCTCTGGTTCCAGATCCTTTGTCCCTTGCAACGATGGAGAATATCATCACCAAAATTTTTCTTTTGCATTCCTCTAATCTAGAATTATTTTATCTATACAATAGGTGCACCAATGCATTGATAGCCATTGACGTTTTACACAGTACAACGTATACATATATGTTTAGTGTGTAGCATGGAGAAATGTTCAACAACTCAAGGTATGTGATTCCCTAGAGAGGGAAATATTTCTTCCTATGCTTTTCACCTCCACTCGGCTCATTACACACACTCTACATCTACATTTCCTCCCATATTCTAACCCATTTTTCTAGATTCAACCATCTCACCACTTGCAACTTCAACTATGTGGAATTGACAAACCACTCTTTAGCTTGATTTATTTCACATTCCCCTCTTCTTCAAAATCTCATATTACTTAATTGCATTGACCTGTAGCAGCCTACCATATCGGTTCCCAAAATTACATATGTAAAAGTGCAATATGGTGTGGAGGCTTTAACAATGAATTGCCCCAAGCTTAATACCTTGCATTCATACCTAATAAAGGATTTGAGGGTGAATGGGATACTATTTCATGAGATTTTATGTTCAATTTGGGAACTAAACATGTAGGGTGGAATTAATTTGATTGGACTGAAAACGAAATTTCCTCCCGAGGCATACAATTTCTCAGCAGAGAGATTTATTGACATAATAGGGAGCTTCAAGTTATTAAAGTTGCTAGTCATTTTTGTGGGGGCTTTTCTTGAAAGTGAAAATGAGACGGATATTTCTCTTCTCAATGTGTTCAAGAGGTTTCCTCATCTTGAGGAACTATACATGGGTGATAACTTTCTCTCGGTAATAAAAAAATATCTACATAATTTTGGTTGGCTTAGTGTAATAAATGCTTCCATGGTTTTGTGTTTGAATTTGCTTCCAATAGGTGTTAGGGTATCTATATTGTGCAAGACATCTTAGACAAGGCATTATGTTGATCTGGTTTAGTAAGCAGATTATCCAAATCATCTTACACTTATGTGCATCTTACGATAGGTAGGCATGTAGATGTGGATTGTTTATTCCATGCATTTGAGAAGAAAATTATTCACTTTGATCCATGATTATGAAATACCAGAATTTGCAATCAACATAAATTAAAAATACCTTAGCTTACTAAAAACAAATGCTAACTATATATGTACATATATACGTGCTATAAAATTCTTCATTGGTATTGTTGTTTTCCATGATATTCATCATTCATATGTATGCCTTTTACCTTGTAAATGAAGGAAAAGATGGTTGACTGTAGTTTTGAAATGTAATGTAGGAGCTAGCAAACCATGATATACCTTTGTCTAAACTACCCACTCTCTAACCTCCATAATATACATATGCACATAGATATAGATGGAACCAGTAATAGGGAAATATCTGTATTAGGTTTCCATCTTCAGAGAACCCATGCTCTTAAGGAGATGGAATTTCAACTAACTGATGATGCAGATTCAAAAAATCCATTGTATACAGGGTTTTAATAAAACATGTTATATCTGAATAGAGATTCAAAGCAAGCAAGGATAATGGTATCAAAATCCTCTTATAAAATGAAAGCTTCAAAATAATTGAACTGATGACTAGTAAAAAAGGATTTCCTTTTCCTTTTTTTTTTCCATAACAGAAGGTATTGCCAATGAGACTTTGGAGAACGTTAGAAAGAATACCATTTGATATTCTAGAATGGAAATTCAAGATGGTATTGGTCATTTTCTTTAAGAATCTATTTAATCAGTTAAATGGAGTTCATCGAGGTTGGAAAGGGCTTGAACTAAGAAAGGAATATAACCATATTTTCCAAGATCAATAATATTGTATTTTATAAGACAAACAAAATGAAATTTATTTTTAAGAGAGAAAACAAAATTCTATAAATTAATGCAAAGACCACAAGTCACATGAGTTATTTAAAAACAATGATGTAATTATAATTTAAGGTTTAAAAAATAAAGATTAGAGATATTGTTAAATAACATTGGTCGAAGTCAATAAATCTTCCATAATCAAATATAGATTTTTTACAGAATAAAATAACATATTTTCCCATAAATATTGTAATGATATAGATTTTTTTTAAATAATATTAAAATACATATAATTTAAATTAAATTACAATTTTGGAATATTAATATTTATAAATAATTTTTTATGTAACTTGTAAAATTTAAAAAAAAAAATAATTACAAAGAATTTATTACACTGAATTTTCTATTCATTTATTCCTTTGATGTACCTTTGCACCTTTAGGGGTAATTGCTAGTATTTACATTTACATACCTGCTTCAACTTCTAGTTGAGATTGATTTAGCCTTTCAATGTTTGCACGCTCTTCCTTCTTTGTTTCGTAATAGTTTCTCTTGTATTCTCTACGAGCCTCAATGTCTCTTGTTCGATCATATTTTCTCTTGCAATTTCTTTGATTTTCCATGATAATTTGATCTATGTAGATTTTTAAATCCAGCCCAAAAAATTTAATTTCAAAATCTGGCAAAAAAACTCGCTTTCAAAATTTCTACCAAAAAACTCACTTTAAAAATTTAGCACAAAAACCTTACTTTCAAAAAAACTCACTTTAAAAATTTAGCCAAAAAATTACTTAAAAAAAGCTCACTTTAAAAATTCAACACAAAAAAATAAGTTCAAAAATTCATCCCAAAAGACTTACTTTAAAAATTATGTTAAAAAATCTCACTTAAAAACTTTGGCCCAAAAGACTTTAAAAATTGAGCTAAAAATGTCACTTAAAAAATTCAACCCAAAAGACTTACTTTAAAAATTAAGCTAAAAAATCCCACTTAAAAAATTCAACCCAAAAGACTTACTTTAAAAATTAAGCTAAAAAATCCCACTTAAAAAATTCAACCTAAAAAACTTACTTTAAAAATTAATCTAAAAAATCCCACTCAAAAAATTCAGCCCAAAAGACTTACTAAAAATGTAGTCCAAAAATTTTCCTCCAAAAACTTCAACATAGAAGATTTAGTTTAAAAGTTCACTCCAAATGAGGAAAGAGTGCAGAAATAATGTTTCGGCTCCATTTATTTGTATTGTTCAGGCGAAAGTTTTTTTTTCAGAGGGTCGCATCATTTCATTTTTGCGGCCGACATAAAATTTCAACACATTTTTTGCCAAACTTTATAAATATTTCAGCAGAACTTTAAATTAATTTATTCGAATTATTTCTCCATTTATTTTAACGAGTGTTGGCAACAAACACAAGTTCGACCAAATGTGGTTTTCATTCGGCCAAATTGTTTTAACCTACAACCTTGCAACATCTCGTCTTTGGTCACCTTTTTCCAATTTCAGAATGCTTAAATTCCATCAAATTTGGTGAATTTACTGTCAAAACCAATACTAGCATTTACAAAATTGAAACTACTTTCAGTAGATATAAATTTTATGGAAATTCATAGAAATTCGCTAATTTTAATTAATAAAGAAATTTGTCTAAAAAAACTCTGAAGGTCCTTATGATTCATTGAAATCAAAAATATGTATCTTCCAAAGTACACTATAAAAAAATATGAAAAAATTTTGGTTCATTACATTTATCCACCTTTTGTAATGGGTAGCTTTTAGTTTTTTAGTTTATAACTAATATGTTGAGAAATTTGATGCTCCAGTAAACATATTCAAAATCTGTAGTTTTTTCATATTTGTTCAATTCAAAAAAATTATAGTAATTGTGATGTGCATCAGTTGGTTTTGTAAATATAACGATATTGAAGTAGAATCTGTCTAGATTGTTGCAGCACAATTTTTTTATTATCAAAAACACCAAGTCAACAAAGAATACGCTAGTGTTGAAAAACATGACATGTTATGAATCCCTTCATATTTAAAAAACACACAGCCAAACAATTGTTAAGTTGACATATCAAATGTGAATAAAAAAATTCCAAAAAATAAGCAATAGAAAGCTAATAACATTTTTTTATAAGTTTTCTTTTTATTGTAAATGAAATTATAAACAGAAAATGTGCTTTGGTTTGTTTAAAGTTGAAGAACTTTTAAAAATTATATTTTTTTCCTCAAAAAAGGGAAAAAAGTGTAACCCAACTTCACATTTTCACCCATTAGGGAGATCGGCATCAGGGCATCAAAATCACAAACCCTATTGACACCAAAGAAAATGAAAAGGAAAAGAGGAAGGAAGTTGAATAGCGTATCCCTTTAGGAATTGGGAGCAATGTTGATCAACTCTAGTAAGATGAGAGCTCTAAGCTCGTGGCCTAATCTTCGTACTTAAAAATGAAATTTGTAACGTGGAATGTAAGAGGACTAAATAGTCGACAAAAATAAATATTGTTAAGTAAAAATATAAAAGTGCAACATTTAGATTGTTTGTTTCTTCAAGAAACGAAATGCTCAATAGAGAAGATTAAGGAAGTGAGCAGGAAGTTAGGAAGGGGGTACACATACTTAGAGGTGGAAGGTCAAAATATTGCAAGGGGATTGGTGCCTTGGTGGATCCCTCAGGTTTCAAATGTAATAGATGTAGAAGCCACTAGATTATTCCTATCTATGGAGATGTAGATAATAGGAATCCCTGGGTCAATTGTGCTCACGGATGTTTATGGCCTACAAAGGATAGATGATAAATTAAGCTTTATCCAAGCCCTTAAGGATCTTAGAGACAAAAATTTCCATCTCCGCTAGATAATAGGGGTTTTATCAACCTATTTTGTTGAAACTAGTGTAACTAGGTTCGGTCTTCATTATGTCAATTTTTTGCATTAATGTATTTTTGTATTAAAATAATTATTTTCGCTCTAATTAAGAGCTCAAGACAAATCATGTAAAACTAAAGACAATCATGTATTATTTATGTAAATGAAATGAATGTAATTCCTTCTAGATAATCAAAGAAATACTCAAATGTGTACCCACAGATTTACTCAAGGAAACCACTCAAAGGAAGACTATGGAAGCGTTCTAGATTCACGTCAGCCAACTAATTTATCAAAGGGACATGTCGGCCTAATCTAGGCTCACGTTGGCTCAATAGATGAGAGAGAAAGCCTATATATAGGCTACATTTGGCTCCTCCTATAATACAGTTCATTCCATCTCTCTCACGAAGAAGAGCAATAACATTAAGGTCGAAGAAAGGAAGGGTAGCCGTAGCAAGTGAGGAAGTCTATCCCCTCATGCGAAGTTGCCAATGAGCCTACTCCTCATGACATTCAGATCGAGGTTAGGGTCTTACATTACTTAACCATATGGTTGGTTTTAAGGGTTGTTATAGCCACAAATACAAGAAGGATATTGTTGTTGAAAGGTGCGAGGGTATCGTAGGGCTAGGAGAGCCCTAAGTCCATTTTTGTGTGTACATTTGTTCTAAAATCAAAGTCTTTTACCTTCGATGTGTTGAACAGTTAACATTGTTTGCCTTTGAACTCTTTTAGACAAGCCCTAATCACCACTCTAGTAACATATGGGGCATCTACATGTAATGTGAGGAAAGATCGAGGCTAGGAGAGTGTATTCGAATTATTTGGTGTAGATTGTAATGCTCATTCATTGTAGAATTGTACAGTATGATTGGGTACACATTTTGAGTTATTGTCATTTAATTTTGAAGGCATTTCTGAGACAATTTTTGGGTCATGTAACTTCACAATAAAGATTCTTTAAGAAATAGTTCAAAGGATTTTTCCTCTCAGATTTTGGAGAGGTTTTTGCCCTAGCATTGTGCCAATATCTTGTGTACTTGTGCATGATTGAGTTTCTTGTTTTTGATAGCTGGTTGATGATAACACTACATGTTAATAATATCAATCAAATCTCATGAAAATAATATATCAAGCAGTTATAATAGTAAAGAGAAATAGAACAATTGCATTACCCTTAATTTCTCAACATGGTATCAGAGGGTGGTTCTACAAAGGGTGTAAAGAATATCATCTCCCTCATGAAGAAAATGGTTAGCTTCATATCAGTTATGACAAAATTCATCAAAAAAGGCACAAGCAAAAGTCAGAATTTCCTCTCTGAAATTTTCTCATGAGAGAAGGAGCAGATTGGCATTGCCTTAGGGCAACTGTTGTAGGATTTGTCTGCACCTCAGATGGGTATAATGGCAGAAAAACTAGGTCTCGGATGAAGGAAAGAGTGAGGAAAGTCCCTACAAGTGGCACTACAGGAGAATGTTGCTTCGACATGTCTCCTAAGCAGTCTAAACATATGTATCACAGTGATCCTACAAAAGCATACCAACTCAGAGTTTATTCCAGAACGCAGTCACCTATGAATATACCATTCTCGGCATTCTTGTGAATAAATATGCCTCAACATATATACATGCTATCTCAGTTTTCTCAAACATGCATGTATTCACGGCCTAGATGGAAAGTAGATCTCGGTGGATCTACGTCATAAGCAGTCAATGTGATAAAAGGAACTTTAGAATCCTTATTGTCCTCACTGTATCAGCTCAATAGACATCACGTTAATCTTGAAGGTGCTATCTCAGTCTCAACATATAGATATTATTGTTTCGACATACACTCTTGCTATAATTACATTGAAGAAAATTTCGATGATGATTGTGTCTACTGCAGTCTAGACATAACAAAGAGAAGTAACGAGGGTTACAAGAAGTATCAAGGGCTGTTGTTTCAGCTTATTAAAAGAGAGTAGTAATAACCATGATTGTTACAATCTAGTTATAATGGAAGAAGCTTTGATAAATATGATCAGTGTCGGCTAGAAGAGACAAGGATCATGATGTCATCTACAATAAGGTGTAATCACAAGTCTTGATCTTGTTCATCAAGATCATAATCTCAATGAAAGGTGTGGACATCACCTCTGTGGAAATATCAAGGAACAGATATGGAGCATACATTATAAGTAGTAATGAATATCTCATTGGTGGCTTCAAAGGTACAACAATAATGATCTCATTGAAGGAGCAACAAGGATGATTACAGTCATGGTGCAACAGTGACCTAATTGAAATACTAGAAGATGTACTCTATAAAACACAGTAAAGAAGGTCATCCTCATGAGAACTCAATTGGGAGGTCTAAGAAATATTATAAGAAGACAATCAATTATTTTCTTAATAATCAGGATGTCAAGTGTCCTTGGGATAATGAAGCTTCCTCATCTAACAAGTTATGGTACTTGTGAAAAATGGGAAAAGGAAAAGTTGTGGAAAAATGTGTTGAAGGTTAAAAGGCTATAGCATGAGAAGGGAATTTTGGTCCTCAAACAAGGCAGTTTAGTACAGCTAATATTCATTCCTATGGGAATATTATGGAAAGGAGTTCATATCATTTGAATGATAGGGGAAGCTAAAGGAAAGTCATAGTAATAGATCTCCATTATGAATGAGATGGTATCCCTCTTAAAATAATCTTATCAAAAGTCCTTGCAGATATGATCATAGTAAGAAGATGCATCATGGCATCACGAAAGTAAGAGATCATATGGGAATCATGAAGGACATAGCTCTTGGGAATCTCATTAAAATAAAGGAAGAAGTAATCCATGACAAAGGAAGCATTTTCCAGATGGGGATATACAAGAACTTGAAGACTCTCTGATGGAAACCTCAGTGGAGGATCCCCTAGTCAGGAAAAGCAAGTGTTTCATCAAGCAATCAAACTTTTGGTAGTCATGAGATGATGGTCCGATGACATGAGAAATGAAGCAGATCAAGGGATTGAATGTATTTTCAATCAAGAAAGCTAATGGAAGTAGCAAAGGTAAAAAGAGGTGTGTATGCTTGTGTTTATATTTAATCTTGTAATATCATGTCATATGGTTGCAGGTAACATAGATCAAGCATGATCAAAAGGAAAAATGATCTCCTCCTATAAAAGGATACAAAAGAAAATAAGTCACATTAGATGAAATCAATATGATATCCTCATATGAAGTATGAGGTGGTTGACTACGATTGAAGAAATCTAATTGAAATCTCTTGGGATGGAAGATGTGAGGATGGAAGAGATAATGAAGTATGCAACCATGATGAAGGAAATCAACATCTAGAGGAGAAAGAAGACGTGACTAGGAAATATCCCAAAAAGATGTGAAGACTCTAATGAAAGTCTGAAGAAAAGAAAATGAAGACCCTTGACAATAGATATCATTGGGAGATGTGTCAACATGTATGCAGGATGTTGATACCTATAAGAAGATATCACTAGAAAAAGGCCATCACCAAAAGGTAATAAGTGATTTGTTTTTTTTTTGGGTGTCTGACCTCTTGGAAAATTCTGGGTATGTGTGCATAACCATGGTAAGAAGAGTTGTGAAGGATGTCACAACTATGTACATCGTGATATAGAACAATCACCGTTGAAGGAAAGGCGAAGATAGATACCCTATGAAGGAATCCCCAGACGTAAAGCGAAGGAGGATACTTTCCGAGATGACATGATGGAGGAAAGGGATGGAAGGATGAACCCTACATATGAAGAAATTTATGACATCGAAGTCTTAGATCATCAGTCAACTAGAAGACACTATAAAATATTGATGATAGAGTCCCTGGCTAAGAAGGATCTCTACGAGGTTCCTATGAGTAAAGGAACTCGAGCAATTTTCTAAGTGAAACGAAACTCGGAACTTGTCCCTGGTTAAGAGGGAGAGCTAGACACGACATTCTTGTTTTCCGTTTGGAAGAAATAATGGAGGATTTTGTATTCATCTGTCATCCGACACTCTTTTAGGATGTGGTAGGTCATCCAAGACAAGAGTGGACAAGAGGTTTGATATTCTTGATGGTTGGGAACCTGAGATGAGAATAGACCTAGTAGGGAATACTCAGAGAACACCTGAGTGGGTATGAACCTCAGAGAGACAATGATGAGTGTGTCTATAATTCATTGGTCTCGCCAACATTGTGCTATGATCTATTTTGGAGAGATAGAGCAGTTAGTCAAGGACTTGCTATATGGAAGCAATGTTGGTTGAAATGATGCTATAACAGATGGATAACTAATCCACCTCTTTGATTATGAGAACTCTTGTATTGAGAATGCCCATGTACCATGTATGTATGAATACCTCCCTAGTTAATAGGGAGTGTTGAAAATAGTGTAACTA
Organism: Pinus taeda; assembly: GCA_000404065.3. NCBI lineage: Eukaryota > Viridiplantae > Streptophyta > Pinopsida > Pinales > Pinaceae > Pinus > Pinus taeda. The sequence goes on along the minus strand of APFE030046652.1, from coordinate 64,231 downwards.
GGTTCGTTCTTCATTATGTCAACTTTTTGCATTAATGTATTTTTGTACTAAAAGGATTATTTTTTCTCTAATTAAGAGCTCAAGAAAAATCATGTAAAAATGAAGAGAGTGATGTATTATTTATGTAAATGAAATGAATATAAGTCCTTCTAGATCATCAAAGAAATACTCAATTGTGTACCCACAGATTTACTCAAGAAAACTGCTCAAAGGAAGACTATGGAAGCCTTCTAGATTCACGTCGGCCAAACAAATTAATCAAAGGGACATGTCGGACTAATATAGGCTCACCTCGGCTCAATGGATGAGAGGGAAAGCGTATATATAGGCTATGTTTGGCTCCTCCTAAAATGAAATTCATTCCATCTCTCTCACGAAGAAGAGCAACAACGTTAATGTCGAACAAAGGAAGGGTAGTTGCAACAAATGAGGAAGTTTGTCCCCTCATGAAAATTCAACAACGAGCCTGCTCCTCCTCACAAAATTCAATCTGGGTTAGAGTCTTGCATTACTTAACCGTATGGTTGGTTTGAAGGGTTGTTATAGCCACAAATACAAGAAGGAGACTGTTGTTGAAAGGTGAGAGGGTATCATAGGGATAGGAGAGCCCTAACTCCATTTTCACATATACACTCGTTCTGAAATCAAAGGCTTCTACTCTCGCTGTGTTGGATAGTTAACATTGTTACCCTTTTGAAGTCTTCTAAACAAGCCCTAATCACCACTCTAGCAACGTATGAGGCATCTACATGTAATGCGAGGAAAGATTGAGGCCGGGACAGCCTATTCGAATTGTTTGGTGTAGGTTTTCATGCTCATTCGTTGCAGAATTGTACAATATGATTGGGTACACATTTTGAGGTATTTTCATTTGATGCTGAAGGAATTGCTAGGTCACTTTTTGGGTCATGTAACTTATCAATAAAGATTCTATAAGAAATATTTGAAAGGGTTTTTCCTCTCAGATTTTGGGGAGGTTTTTCCCCTGGCATGGTGCCAATATCTTGTGTACTTGTGCATGATTGATTTTCTTGTTTTTGATAGCTGGTTGATGATAACACTACATGTTAATAATATTAATTAGATCTAAAGAAAATAATATATCAAGCAGTTATCATAGTAAAGAGAAGTAGAATAAATGCATTGCCCTTAATTTCTCAACATATTTTACCCCTAGCATTAGTGTTCATTTGTCCTCATGGTCTTTTGAATTTTATAGTATTTACAACTTCCTTTTTCTAGTCATACTTTCGAGTCACACTGATGAAGGCTTATGAGGGTGACTGGAGCCTCCTAGTCACTCCCAACTCTTCCTTGTGCAAGAAATTCTGGCCTTTTCACTCTTTCCTATGCCTGTGACTAGGGATCTCTTCTAGAGTGTCTTGGTCCCTAGGAGATTAGTCTGAATTATCACTTATTTGAGCTAACCATAACTTACATTTAGAACTTTCCATGACTTCTCATTGTACTCGTCAACTACATTCATCCTCTTGGGACCTCTCTTCTGCCTATTTATATTGGATCATTTGGGAGGGTCAGGATAGTTCTAGAGATCTAGAGATCTACAGTCCATGCTACTATCTTATTGCTAGAGAGAGATTTTGTGAGATTCTTGTTACTTGAGTATTTCTCTTGATGCTCATTTCCTTACTATAGTAGGGAGACTCTGTCGGATTGTTGAGAGGAGACTTTGAGGAGAAGGTATATGATTGTAATCTGATTTTTCATTACTAATAGAAACATATGTTCCTTCCCTGTATCTATTTATATTCAACATGTTTTATAGTTGTTTCTATGATATTTTGATCTAACGAATTTTCAAGGAAGTTCACTTGTTGTCTCTGTTTGTTTGTGGTTGTCTGTAGGGATCGAGATCAAGTGTGGACAAGGTTGAATGCTCGAGTAGAGTACGAGAATATGAATTAGACCCAAAATCCTTCCCCAACCTGTGAGGAGGCCACACACACATATTTCCTTGTATTATATAGAACCGACTACTTGATGCATTCTTGATCATTTAGGATGGGACACTATTATATATTTATTGGTCTTTCCTTTTTCTATCTGGTAATCTTATTTGAACATAATATTACGTAGGAATAATTCCTTGAATGCAAATTTAGATGCAACAAGGGGGAGGCTTTAAAATGATCACTTCCCTAGAAGAAAACAAGGGTGGCCAAAGGTGCATTGACAAAGATTCTAAGACCTTTAAAATGTTCATTGATGAATCAAATTTAATCAATATGGAGATAGGTAATGGAATCTTTTCTTGGATAAACAAGCCAGGAGGGGAGCACCAAGTTGCTTCAAGGTTGATCTAGAATTACACAGGAACACAAAAAAATATAGATATAAATATAAACATAGAGATGAAGCAGAAATAAATCTTCATTTCATTAATATCAAATAGCTAAGAGATTATTACAAACAAAATGGAAATAAACTAGCTCAGGCGATGGTAGCTTATCTCTGAGAAGAGATGTGGCGGAAACATGCCTCTAAAATCTATTACAATGAGGCTCAAGGGAATTTTTATTATTTAACAACAAGGGAAAACCATAATAACCAAAAACATAACCCTAGGAGATGGAATTCCAAGAGTTTGTGGGCCCTGTTGGGGTTAGTTGACCAGCGAAATTCCTGGGGTCATCACTTGGTCATATGATCTTTGTTTGGTGCATACGATACCTCATTAGAAATATATATCATATTACTATATAATTTACAACAATCCCATGTTGTTGACCTCTAAAAAATGTCTTTTAAAGGGTAAAAACAAGTTTGTAAGTTTAGGACCCAAAAAACTGCTAAAAATAGTAAATGTTACTATAATCAAGGAAAATGATGAAACTGAATGGAGGTCTAGGTGGAATAGGGGGAGGACACCAATTTCCACCTGGATCAATCCTCCCCCCCTAGGAAGCAATGATCCCCATTGTGTGCAATGCCTCCATGAGGTGAGGAGATTTTTGTTGAACCTATTCCCTAGTGAGCCACTTTCCCTAGTGAAGGAGTTGGCCTACTTTGACAACTTGATAAAGCTATACAATTTGCTAGAAATATTTCTTGATCTACATGTCTATGATCCTATCAATTTTTCCATGTTCTATGCATCTTGGGTTAAGATTTATTGTTGTCAACTACTTAGAAATGTTTGATGTGTCCAGCAATGGAGGAAAGTATGGTTGCAGCTGGTCCACATTGAATATTGGGTGCAGGCCAAGGAATGGTGGAATGTTGAGCTCCAAATAATTGTCCCCTATAGCCTTAGTGATGGTTTAATTCCCATATCGAAACGGGTGAATCTTGCAGTGAGGCTCAGCGAGGCACTCCTTCTGCAAATGTAACCAAACTTTATCACCCACTTAGAACTTGTGTGGTACTCGATGTTGATCATGAAATTGTTTATACTTATAATTTTCTCTATATAATATGTCATGGACCTATTGGAAGATGTGTTGAATGTGCTCAATGAAGTTGTTGGCCCTGCCAGCTTTCAACTAAACATGAGACAAATCTACCTAAGTAGCTGCAAATTGTATGGAAACATCAATGGGACATAGTGTCTCGAATCCCAATCCCACCTAAAAGGGGTTGTGGCCAGTTGCGTTGTCGAGAGCTCTATTGTAGCTATGTTGGACATAGGGAAGGCTCTCATTGCATGTGCATGGGTGCTTCAAGTTGTACATGCACAAGATGTGCGCGATGATTTTGTTCATGACCTCTATTTGGCCATTAGTTTGGGGGTAGAAGGTTGTGGACTCAGTGAGCTTGGTATCCTAGAACGACCAGAGTCTTGACCAAAATTCACTTAGGAACCGACTATCCCAATCTGAGATAGTGGACTGTGGAATCCAAAAGTGTACCCATACTCATTCGATGAATAGTTTTGCAGTGGAATCTATTGTGATACTCTTGTTGTAGGCTACCAGAATGGCCATCTTAGAGAATTTATCGACGACCATGAAAGAACAGTCATTTCCACACTTGGCAGAAGGAAGGCTCGACCTCTAATCCATGGAGATGGATTCCTAGGGTTGGCTAGGAGTAGGAAAGGGAGTATACATGCCTTTCTCTTTTATTGTAGGTTTGGTAATGGAAAATACATTGTAAGATCAGATGTACTTCCCAAAATCCTTTCGAAGGTTCGACCAATAAAAATAATTCTTCATCACTGGCACTATCTTCTCTACCCCAAAATTTCCAATGACGAGACTGTAGTGCACCTCCCAAATCATCTTGGCATGCTTGCTTAAAGGAACACATTAGTGTCCCAAGTGACATAACAGTGTGTCCTGGAGGTGAAATTCTAGAGCATTCTTACCTTTCAGTAGCATCTGGTATGTGGGTTCGAATTCTACATCACTCTTGTAAACATTTGGCCATTTTGAAGTCTCATGTTCACAAGAGTCGAGCACAGTGGTCAGTGCTATGATCGGCGGTCGACTAATGTGGTCTACAAAATTATTGGTCCTTCCCTTATTCCACTTTATGTTCATATGGAACTGTTGCAAGTATGTGAACCATTTATGATGGTGATCATTCTGCAACGTTCCTTTTGTCTATATGAACTGCAGGGGTCAGTGATCTATCTGGATGACCATTTACTTCCCCATAATGTAATGCTTGCATTATTGACAGGCCTACACAATGGAATACATCTATTTTTCATAGGTGGGATACTTTTGAATTATGTTTAAAAGTGTCTCACTATGATATGACACCGGATGCCCCTGCTAAGTAAGAATTGACCCGATAGCATAGTCAGAGGCATCTGTCTCAATCTCAAATGGTTGTTGCAGATCTGGTAATGTGAGAATTAGTGCAAAGTAGAGGTGATGTGTCAACTCGTAAAATGCCTTCTATTTGGATTCGTACCAAAATAATTTTTCTCTTTCTCTGCCCTTGGTCACTTGACTCAAAGGCCAAGTGATATAGGAGAATCCCAACATGGAAGTGCAGTAGAAATTGGTAAGACCCAAAAATTTCTATATCTCTATTAGAGTGGTTAGGTCTAGTCAATCTCGAATAACTTGTATCTTGTTTATGTCCACATGCACACCTCGATCATCAATGATGTACACTAGATATTGAACTAGGGTCATACCAAAAGTGTATTTCTCTAAATTGGCAAAAAACTTTTACTGTCGTAGGGTTTGGAGGACCTTCCGAATATGGTGTAGGTGCTCTTCCCAACTCTAGTTGAAGATCAGGATGTCGTCCAAATAAACTACCATGAATGAGTTGGTGAAGGGCCACAAGATGTTATCAAGTAGCCTCATGAAGGTTGCAGGGGAATTCACTAACCCTAAAGGCATGAGTAGCCATTTGAAAGTTCCCTCCTTATATTTGAAGGCAGTCTTTCACACATTGGAGGGTTCGATTGGCACATGGTAATAATTAGAATTCAAATAAATCTTGCTAAAATATCCCCCCCCCCCTTGTGCTAGTCTAGAATGTCATCAATCTATAGCATTGGATACCTATTCTGAACAGTGATCTTATTCAGTGCTTGATAGCCAATACAAAGTCTCTGGGTGTTCTCTTTCTTCTGTACCAACACAATCGTGCTCCCTCAAGATGATGAAATTGGCCTTATATGCCCTTTCTTCAACAACTCATGAATATTCCTCTTAATTTCATCGCTCTCTAGAACAGAGTGTTGGTATATTGATCCATTAGGTAGCGGCACACCTTGGTTTAGATCGATGGAGTACTTGACCTGAAGGTGCACGAGTACCCTTGCGGGTGAGGAGAAGATGCACATGTCTAGAGGTTGTGGATGTTGCCATAATATTCTTCTTTCCCTAAGGGTGAATTATAAAGAAGACAACTTTCCTAGTTTGATAAATGAGCTTACTACATTAATTGAGAGAGCTCAAAGAGATGGCAGTAGATGGTGCTACCTATGGTATCCTGAATAAATTATTTCCTAAAGAAATAAAACATTGTTAGGGTTAGAATCATACACATTGTGATGCTTCCACAAGTATGGTTGACCACATAATACATCACAAACTACAAGAGGAGCAACATCACACATTACCTCATCTATGAAGTGCTTGATGATGTAGGGAAGGAAACATTGATGGCTAACGCGAAGATCTTGTCCTTGGTGAAGCCACCTAATAGTGTATGGCTACAGGTGTGGTGTAGTCATATATGCCCAACCACTTCATGACCTTTGCTGAAATGAGATTCTTATGGCTTCCACTATTGAAAATGAAGTAAAATGGAGAACCATTAACACACATTTGTGGGTGGAAGAGATGCTCCCCCTCGTCTGGATCATCAAGCTCAATATTTTGGATCTTTGTGGTGGCAACAGTGGCATTGGTCTCCACATCAATCATCTTTTTCCATTTTTCATTCCCCTTTTCAGGTTCTAACTCAGAATTAGAACATGCATCTGATTCTGAAGCCTTTATCTCATCCACCAATGACTTCTTAGCCCGACACTAACTCGTGTTGTGACTGAGAATCTTATGGAATGTTGGGCATGGGATCCTCCCAAGGCATGTTTTGGGGCTTAAAACCCAAATTTTGATTAGTCCATTATAACGACTCTGTGATTTGTGGGCGCGGAGCGCGAAGTCATAATAGAGTCATAGGGTTGTTCGCCCTTGTATTTGTAATGTAATGCTGGTTTGAAATATCTACCCATGGTCCATCGACCATGGGATTGTATATATAGAGCGAGGCTTTAAGTGTAGAAAACATCATGGAGTGATAATCTACGAAACCAAAGAAGTAGTGAGTCAAAGTGTAAGTCGTGTCTTTGGGTCATAGAGTAGGAGAAGGCTCTACAGCTGAGTGCGCGGACCCTTGTAGCTGAGTGCGCAGGGCAGGTCGAGTCTCGAACCAGTTGAAACCATTAATAAAGAGAAGTTTTGCCATATTTCTGTGTATCTTTTCCTATTTTATGCATTGAAGTATATTGGGTATGAATTGCAATTTTACTATTTATTTACTGCACGAACTTATATAAATGTGCTGAGTAAGTAAATATAAGAGAAGGTAACTATTTACACGAATATAACTAACTTTCATAATAATATAGGTAAGATCCATGGTGTGACTTGGGGAAACAGTGCAGATCGCTGCTCCAGCGGCGCAAAAGCCCCACAACCCCTGGTTAGGGCTGCGCGAAGGCGAATATAGCAGGGCGCAAAGGCCACATGGGCCAGTGAAGTGTGTGGAGTAACCTGCACATAGGTATTCATAATTGGACTAAATCAACCCCTCATACATCTCAAGGGTGCGGAAACCTGGTTCCAGAACCCACCTATACTGCTTCGGGTGAGACTTCAGTCCACACTCCGCAGAATGTTGTTGAAAGGGCTAGAAGTACAGTGATTTTTTTGGCTACTTATCTTTGAATCTGGGTCAAGCCCCAACAAGCCAAAAAATGGTTCCATTGTCGGGACCGGAATCTGTATAGAGATGTCTGAGGTCGTATCACTGGAATCGAACTAAGGAAGAAATTGAAGGTTGGTTGGACAGGAGAATTCACGAGTTCACGGAATATGAGAATAGGAATTCGTGGCTATCAAAAGAAGAGTGGTTAGACTGCTACTTGTACACAGATATCCACAAAATTTTCTTCGCACCTTTCCCTATTGAGTTGTACGAGTAGATTGCGAAGTTAGAAAATAGCCAAGGAATGTGCAAGCTCAACAGTCCTATTGTGTGGACCCTAGCGTTGGTGCGAAGATTGGAAGCATCAGAGGATGAGATCACATGCACTATTGATCATTGGCTCGATCAAATTATAGGAGGATTCATTACTAAGTTTGCGGTAGATACTTCAGTCAGCTATAGTGAGGTAGAACAACGCTTTCTCAAAGGACTGCGAGGTAAGTACGTTAAATCTCTAAACAATTGGATTAAAATGCTACTGTGTGAAAAGAAGATTATGCGAATACATTGATGTTCTAAGCTACGTGAATTGGAAGAATTTACAAAAAAGAAGAAAGTGCAGGAGCTTTCGCGCCATGTTCTTAAAGCTTCCTTGGTGCGTACCCCACCGCCTCATGGGTGTAGCACGCAGTACCCATTTGAAGGCCTCAAACCATTGTTGTTCTAACACCTCCATTGCAAATCTATTCAAGAAAGTATCTACCTCACTTAACCCATCATAAGTAGGTAGATCCCTCACCTCTATCGATACGTAGTGCAACGATCTTGTCATCATGTTACAGTTTAGCATGGTTACCTCCTGAAACCGGTTCTGCCATCGTTTTATCTCTTCGTCAGAATCCAATGTGTAGGAGCTTGATGCACATGCATTTTGGGAAGCCTCATGCATGATTAACAGACAAGAAGGCCAAACGGAACAGTTGGAACATGGTCAATATGCATGTGTGGGCAAGGAAATTGCATGAATGGTCCCTCCAGTTGGGATGACAGAGTGTGGAAAGAATGACTGTGCAGAAGGATATCCACGCTGAAGCCTTTAGCAAAGTGTGTGAAGCACTAAACGAGATATATAATGCACAGCAGAGGGATTGGGACCTGTGAGTACCAGCAGTTCTGTGGGCTTACAGGACAACGTACAATAAACTGATGGGGCAGACACCTCCGAGGCTGAAATATGGAGCGAACATTGTAGCCTCAATAGAGGATAATATGCCTAGTCTGTGCATAGTAGCGTCAGTGGATATGACAACTCGCGGAGCTTTGGAAGGAGGGTTAGCGCAGCTAAACAAAGAAGAATGCTTGGAAGAAATCTGACAGGGTGATATTAGGCTCCAAGAACTCATGAAAGAAAGAGTGCGCTTCAGGGAGAAAAGCGCTCTGGTGGAAGCAGAAGTCAAGAAGCTTGAGGAAGAAATATAGAAGGATTTTCTTGATAAGAAAATCATAATGATAAAATAGGGTGCGCATGACTACGGTGACAAATTCGGGGACTACCACCAAGATTTGGTTATCTTGATGCCTTGGATTGGATTGTATATTAGTAAAGGGATCACCCATGGTGGCGCGATGCAGATGGTGAAGTGGGCAACATAGACAATAAAAACAGAATATGGATTTGTTCCAGGGAAAGTGATGGATGACCAGTTGGAACCCTATACAAGTGGCACGGCCACCTGACTAGCTGTGGGAAGTATAGCCTTAGCGCTCTAGGTAGTTGAAATGAGGTGCAGGACTATAAACTACTCTGCCTGGGAGCTGCACGATGTTGGAGACGCGTGAAGGAGAAAAGTTTCACAAGGCCTGTGACCGCGGAAGGGGGCTGCGCTACCGCGTGAGCTGGCTGGAAAGTGACCGTTGTAGTCACTATTCATGATGTGATGCTTGACCTGAGACCAAATTCAGTGGGCGGTAGGCATTTAATGGACTGGATTTGGGGGGAACGGTCAAATTCATATTCAAAAGGTGTTATAAATTACAAAGAGTTACCAAGCAAACAACACTTGGTCATTTGCGAATTGAGTTTTCATGTGCCCCGAGTATCCCAAACCGAGACGTGTTTGTCCTCTATATAGCATTGGTTTAGCACCTAGGTGAACAATTGAGAGATTTCTAGACAAATGAGATGGCAACGTCTGAAGAAGCTAGGGAAATCACGGAGATGACTGCTGAAGAAGCCGCGCAGGCCCTAACCATAGAAGATGCCCCTGAAGGCACCAGGATTGTTGCGAAAATCACTAAATCACCTTGGACGCCGAAACCAATGAAAGATAAACATCCAATGATTCTCATGCATGTGTCCCCTCGAAACCCGCCATGAGCTAGATTAACCATGGAGGAAAAATGGAAAGCGGTTAACCTGGAAACTGATGAGGATGAAGAAGAACTTGAGGATTTCATCATTGAAGAGGATGAGGATGAGGGCATGGAGGAAGAAACCAAGGTTGCACACCCTCCAACAAAGTTGCCCGCATATGCCCCCCCGCAAAAGGGGAAGGAAAAGGTTCCCAAGGACCTCGATGAGAGCAAGAGCTCTCTGCAGACTCCGTTCCTCCCGAATGATATCATTTTTGTGGGCACACACCTAGGACAAGTGCTGAACTTGAATTTTGAAGATTGGGATCTCGCTGACCACAAGAAATTCCCTCACCTAGAGACCGCACAGCTCATGAAGGCAAAGTAGAAGACCGCGGAAGGAGTGATAGAATTGGAGTTGCGCAAGTGGTTACGCGGAGTTGAAAAAGCGAAGGCGACTTCTGGCCGTCACGTGCAGTAGAGAAGGGGTGATGCGGACCCACAAACGGCATCAACACAATTGAAGCGCCAGTGCCCAAGTGAGCGAACAGGGCTGCACAAGAAGGTAAAAGAGTCCAAGCTATCTATCAACCTGATCACCCTTACTGAGGGGCATATGAACGATATAAGAGAGACGATGCATGACGTCACCACAAAGGCCCTTTAGAACTTTATGAAGCATAATCAAATTGTGTTAGGGGCCCTCCGAGCACAGATTTAAGAGGAGTATCTGTGCGCTCCTTGGGCTGGTACTCTCTCAACCAGTGTCGCAATTGGGACAACCGCAGCGAAGGAAATGTTGTGCACTCATACAACCAACACAATAGTGCTTCCAGAAGGGGCACTAGTTACAGCAAATGAGGTTGATAGATCTATAGTTAATACACCAGAGCGGATAGGGATCAACATGGTTGCACTCCTGCGGGAGACACTATATGTCTTACAGGATGGGCTTACTTCAGAACTACGAGCTAGGGAGAGCCGCGCGTTGCAGGTACTAAGTGAGCAAAAGATCAACATGGAGCAGTTGAGCTTGCAGCGCGACGTCCCTCATAATAGGCAGATGGTGCAAGTACTAGAAGAAGCCTGCTAGATGGTCCCTGAGCTGGCTATTCTAGCAGAAGCACCAGCAGAGGCGCGAATCCAAAGATTAGCAGCAGGGGTGCGCGAGACACGAGAAGAAACGGCCAAGGTTCAGCTAGAGCTGAACCTTCAAATAGCAAAGTTGTAGTTGAAGGCGCAACCATCCACTTATACAGAGGTATGGGAACAGTGCGTCAGTGCAATTATTTTGAGGAGATCAATAGTGTAGTAAGGGATTGCACTAGAATGTTGGAGGAATCATTCGAGGTCCTCACAAATCTGCAGGAGGACCCAAACATTCAACACTTAGAAAGAAAGGTGCGTGAGCTACAACTGCAGTACGACAATGTTAAAGGGACCGTGCAGACGGCGGCCCTCACTTAGAGGCTTGCGCGAATGCAACAGGCCAATGTGCTTAAAGAGCAAGTATACATAGCGCGACACAGAGAAGCAGTTTTGAAGGCGCGCACTCAACCTTGGATCAATGAGGCCTTCGTCATCATAGCAACAATTGAAGGTAATCTCGCGCAGATGCAGGGGGTGTAGAAATAGATCCAGAGAAGTAATTCTGACACGACAGTCTTGAAACAATGAGTACAGGAGATTCAGTAGGCAGCTGCTGAGTGCACTGTTGACCTTACAGTCATCCGAGCAGAGTTGGAGGATCTCCGCAGAGACAGAGTGACTCGAGGGCTTGTCACGATGTTTTTTTTTGGGGATGTTGGATCCCCGCAAGGCATGTTTTGGGGCTTAAAGCCCAAGTTTTGACTAAGTCCATTGTAAAGACTTTGTGATTTGTGGGCGCAGAGTGCGAAGTCATAATAGAGTCATAGGGTTGTCCACCCTTGTTTTTGTAAAGTAATGTCGGTTTGAAAGATCTACCCATGGTCCGCAGACCATGGGATTGTATAAATAGAGCAAGGCTCTAAGTATAGAAAACATCTTGGAGTGATAATCTAAGAAATCAATGAAGCAGTGAGTCGAAGTGTAAGTCATTTCTTTAGGTCGTAGAGTAGGAGAAGGCTCTGCACCTGAGTACGCAGAGGCCTAGTAGTCCGTACCTAAGTGCGTAGAGCCCTGCAGCTGAGTGTGCAAAGCAAGTCGAGTCTGTAACCAATTGAAAGCATTAATAAAGAGAAGTTTTACCATACTTCTGTGTATCTTTTCATGTTTTATGCATTGAAGTATATTGGGTATGAATTACAAGTTTATTGTTTATTTACTGCGCGAACTTATATAAATGTGTTGAGTAAGTAAATATAATAGAAGGTAATTGTTTACGTGAAGATAAATAACTACCATAATAAGATAGATAAGATGCACGGTGTGACTGTGGGAAATAGTGCAGATCACTTCTCCAGCAGTGCGAAAGCCCCACAACCTTTGGTTATGGTTGTGCGAAGGTGAATATAACAAGGTGTGAAGGCCCCACAGGTCAGGGAAGTGTGTGGAATAACCTACACGCAAGTATTCACAGTTGGAGTAAATCAACCCCTCAGACATCTCAAGGGTGCGAAAGCCTAGTTCTAGCACCCCCCCATACTGCTTCGAGTGAGACTTCAGTCCACGCTCCGCGGACTATTGCCGAAAGGGCCATCAGTATAGGTATTTGTTTGGCTAATTAACTCTGAACCTAGGTGAGGCCCCAACAAGCCAACATGGAACTCACATCATTTTCCTATGTCCTTCTTTGTCTTCATGGTGTTTCTCTTCGTATGTGGATTCATATCTAGTCCTAGGTCACCCCACCTTGGATTTATCCTTTTTTTGTTGTTTTGGGGGTGCCTTTCCTTTCTTTGGATTCGCAAATCCAAAGTCCTTATTCTTCTATTTAAATTTCTTCTTGATCTTGACATTGTATCAATATACAAATCCAAGCAAGGAGATGCCTAGGAACTCCATCTCACCTTGGATGTATTTGTGCAGATAGTCATGGTACTTGATTAATATATTTCACTCATAATCCTTGATGCCCAACTACGTGCAAAGGGTATGAAAATTATTTGTGAACTATGGCACGTCTTGGTCCTTTCCCTACCACAGCATGGTCCACTTCATGTATTTATCTTCATGGCTTCTGATAGGGTAATAATTCTCCTTGATGGCATCTCGGAAATAATTCCAAGTGGGTGCAACTGAAAATAATGACAGTTCCCCCTCTTCCTTCTTCTCACAGTAAGTTTCCCACCAGTCTTTATGGAGTGTAAAAGTAATCTTTTCCTAATTAGAAAAATCATGAACCGAAAAATATCCTTCCGACATATTTAACCATTTCCATATCTATCTAGCCTTCAAATATGGAGATATGAAGGTTGACTTGTACCTTAAAGGGAGTGGCACCTCCATAGTGGATGCTAGATAAAGATGTGTCGCTTTTGGGTAGTTGTTAAAGGATCTAGGAAAAGTTATCCATCATCGCATTCCTCTGTCACTTGAGAGCTTCCTCGAGCAATATTTTGAAAGGATTTTGTGCTCTCTCATATTTATTTTCTTCTTCCATGGGATATCATTGGGGTTTGTGAGGCTCGTCTTGCAAAGTTTCAGAGAGTTTGAGCCCTAACTCCATATACCCTGACCTCGTTGGGGACATGGAAAGAAAAACAAAGAAAGAGTGGACCACTCTAATACCACTAATCCAAAATAATGTAGGAATGCAAGAAAATAAATATATAAACATAAACACAAAGATGCAGTATAAATAAATCTATATTTCATTAATATCAAAGAACTGAAATATGCTTACAAGCCAAATGGAAATAAACTACATGCCTCTGAACTATATTGCAATGAGGCTCAAGGATCTTTCTCTTATTTAACACCAATGGGAAACCCTAAACAACCAAAAACCTAACCCTAGGAGATGGAATGCCAAGAGTTTGTGGGCCCCGTTGAGTTAGTTCGTCAACCAATTGTCTGAGATCGTAACTTGGTCATATGATCTCTATTTGGTGTGTACGATACCTTGTTAGAAATATCTGTCTGAGTACTACAAGATTTGCGGTAGGCTCATAGCTTAGGGAAAGGCTTCCGGTAGACCTTAAAAAACCACTATTTAGGGGGTCAAACTAGCTTAAAAATTTCAAGATCTAAAAAAATGCTAAAAATAATAAATTATGTTATCAACAAGGAAACTTATGAAACTGACTGGATGTCTAGGTGGAATAGGTGGGTGGCCACAAATATCCACCTAGATCAAAGGTTGGACAGATTCTTGATATTGAATGATTTATTGATGCAAGGGATGGATATGGAAGCCAATCTTCTCCCCTATGGGGGCTCAGATCATTGGCCAGTGGTGTTGACAATTGCAATGCTAGGTACCCCTAAAAATAGATCATTCATATTTGAGGCATCCTGGGTATATCACCCCTCATTTATGAAGAATATCAAAAAATGGTGGGAAGATTCGCTCCCAATCTGGGGTTCCAAGATGTCTAATCATAGGTCATGTTGAGATATATTAAAACCCAGCTAAGATAGTGGAACAAGACATAGTTTGATAACATATTTAAGGTAAAAAGAGATTTGGAATTGAATATGGAGGTGTTACAAAAGTTTTGATTAAAGAAGGATATACATAGGAAATGAAGAATGAGGAAACAAATCTTATGAAGTAATGGGAGGAAAGATGCCTTTAGGAAAAAGTCTTATGGAAACTAAATTATTTCACCATTTGAAAATTGAACACCGAAACTCTAATCGGATCCTTGGAATTAAGGATAAGATGGGGCAGTCTTGTGAAGCACACCAAGACATTCAGTTGATACTGGTTCAACACTTTCAAAAGATTGTGGAGGAACCCATGCTTGATAGATCAGAATCCATTCAAAAGGTAGTAAATCATATTCCAAAACTGATAATAGATGATCATAATAAGAATTTATAAACCCATCTCCATGGAATAAGTGGCTCGGGCGATAAATGAGATTCCTAGTGGTAAGGCACCAAGTCCAGCTGGATTCACCAATGATTTCTTCAGCATGTTGGGAACTACTCAAGGCAGATGTTTTTGAGGTGGTGGTTGATTGTCGAGACTCAACTACAATCCTTAAGGTTGTAAAATCTATGTTTATCGCTCTTATTTTGAATGAGGAAAAGGCAAGTACCCCCTAAAAAATTTCGATTGATATCTCCTTGCAATGTGGTATACAAGATTATATCAAAATTGGTAGCCAAACGGATCAAAGCAATACTTCCTATATTCATCTCAGAAGAATAGTCAGGTTTTGTGGAATGTAGGCAAATTCTGCATAATATGATTCATGCCCATGATATTTACCAATTTTTAAGCCGCCTAGGGAAGGCAAGGATGATAATACAACTTTACCTTTCGAAGGCGTATGATAATATTAATTAGGAATATATGGAGGCAGTCCTAAGGGCCTTTGGGTTTGATAATAGATGGATAAACTAGATAATGGCCTTGATCACCTCTCCTGTCTTTTCGATTTTTCTAAATGATGCTCTTGAAAAACCATTTTTCCCTTCCCGGAGAATTTACCAAGGTGATCCTATGTCACCGTTCATGTTTGTTATAATGACGAAGGCCTCGATAGAGTAATTTCAACAACTACCAAGAATGAGAACATTAAGTGGCTCTAATTACATGAAGGATGTCTGACTACCACACATGAAAAGTTTGTCGATGATACCATGTTGCATGGTATCCCTACAGTGAAGGAAGCTTGTTCATTCAGGCTATCATGGATACTTTTGCAGCTACCTTAGGTATGGATATAAAACACTCCAAATCTGTGATTTTTTTATTCAACACACATATTTCTATTCAGAGAAATTTAACTACTATCCTAAGATTTAAAAGGAAATGTATTCCTTCCAAACATTTGGGAATCCCTCTAACTATTCATTCGCAGAAGAAATCAAATTGGGAGAATGTTGTCACGAGATTGGAGTGTAGGGTGAAAAGATGGATTGTTAGAGAATTGAACATTATAGGTAGTCTAGTCTTAACTATAGTTGTTTTGCAAGAAATTCCGAGGTATATGTTATCAATACTCGCAACTCCCAAAGGGGTTTTGAAAAAATCAATGTAATTAAAAGGATTGTTTTATGCAGAGAAGTTGAGGATAAGAGAAAATAGACATTGTTAGCCTAGAACAATGTATGTAAACCAAAAGCTTCAAAGGTCTTGGATCTACAAGATCCGAAGATGGCCAATAAAGTGAGTGGAGCTAAACTTTGGTGATGATGGCTCAAAGGAGGGTCAACACCATGCGTCCATCTTTGGAGAGAAAAATATGCCCCTAAACAGTCTACGCATGACCTTCTTTATATATCACGGTCAATTCAAGGTTCAACGATATGGAATATGGCTTGTAAAAATATATAAAAAAATATAAATACATTGCTTTTGGTAGATCAAGAATGGAAGTTCAACTTTGTTTTGGGAATATTCTTGGAAAAAATAACCCAGTTTAAGCAATGAAGAGTGGCAGCCAATCAAATTATTTATTGAGAGTTAGGGTAACATATAAGTGCACCAATTTTGAGAACATGGGTTGGATGGAAATAAATGGCGAAAGTGGAACGTTAGCCTCTTTTAGAAGTATGTCTGATATGAACAAGTGGTCCATGGATTAGTAGAGGAATTAAGCTGGAGAAGAATCCTCTATAACGAGGACCATGATCAATTAAGGTGGGTAATTTAATCTCAAGGAGGTGAAAGTGTATATAGAAGGTGCTCAAAGTGAGGCAAACTATCCATCTTGGAAGAACTGTGGTCATCACCCCAGCAGCCGAAAATTAAAACCTTCCTATGGTTGGTGTTGCACAAGAAAGTTCTCACATGGGAAAATCTAGTAAAGAGAGGCTTTATTGGAGCCTCATGGTGTTTTCTCTATGAAGCGGAGAGGAAAACCTAAATAATCTTTTAAACACTTATAGTTATAAGTTTATCATATGGGATTGGATGGATTATATCTTCTGCCTAACTAATAAAATCAGGGACAATATACAAGAAACTATTAGGAAATGGGGAGGGAATTACACTAAGAATGAAATGATAAACCTTACCTTATGCTTAGTTGTTGGTTTCATCAATTGGTTAGTTTGGGAGGAAATGAACAGATGAATTTTCCAGAACAAGAAGCTTTTTGCAAAACACCTGGTGGAATCAATTCAACACCAGCTGAAGGAAACGATAAGTAGTAAACGCCCCAAAATATCAGAGGAACATCCATCACCATAAGAGGAAAGAGTCTTAAAGCTCTTAGAGCTTGATTACCTTAGTATGAAGGTGTCCTGAAACAAAGATCTTAAAATCCAGTTGGGCTCATCGATCTGGTTTCCCCCCTCCCCCCAAGGTTTCTTTAAGTTGAGTTTTTATGGGGCATCTAAAGGAAACCCTGGTAGAAGAGAAGCTCATGGAGTTATACAATATTGAATAGGGAAAATTTGCAAGGTATTTTTCATAAACTTGGAACATGCTTCCAACAACACAGTTGAATATTAGGCCTTGGAACAAGGGCTTGAAATTTTGGCTTGAGAGAGAATTTTTAATGCTATTGTAGAAAGATACTTGAATATAGCCATCCACGAAATGTGTAAGCTACAATGTGGCTCATAGGTAAGGAAGGTCACAAGGAACTGGCGTCCAACACAGTTAATCTAGTGCATAAAACAACACCTGGTGACTTTCATAACAATGGGTTTCAGCCTAGTTCGGAGGTTAGAAAATGCGGTGGTGGACAGGTTGGCCAATGAATAGGTAGGCAACATGCACATGCTTACTGATGTGGCTTGGAGGGATATCCAGGAGGGACAACTTAAGGAAGAATGTTTAAATTTTTCTAAACAAGATAGCTCCATGATAGATGGTAATGAGCACAATGAAGAGGTGAGCCTAGGCTCAAGAAGATCCCCACTTACTCACATCATTGATTAATTTGTGATTATGAAAGCAAGAGGAATTTCAAAATGATATGGGAGAATGGTCACGTGGGATCGTTGCATGGAAAGGGATAGATGGAAAAAGCTCACTCGGAGTGACAATATTATCATCGACAGATCTAATGATACGAATATTTCAAGGAAAACTACCAAAACGTCGGCAAGACAAAGCAGTCCAACATAATAGGCTATAAATTATTGGTTGGACACCCTATTTTAAAAATTTTGTTTGGAAATTGAGCATTGATGGAATAGTAGAACCTTGATCAGAGCAGTATCGAAGGTAGGGGAGGTTTTTGAGTCAAGTATGGATAAAATTAGGCATTCAGTTTGCAGGTTGAAAGGGATACCGAAGGCAGAGACAAAAGGGGTGGGGTGTAGTAAGTGTTCTCACATAGAAATGGTGGAAAGGGAAGAAGTTGATGCTTTTCACACTATGGTGCCACATAAGGGAAAATAAGTGGTGTTATTTTGGGAGGACGAGGTTCATAAGAAAAGGAGGGCTACTCCAGACAGTCGAATAGAGGAGGAGGTCGACTGGATCATAGACACGGATGAAACTACAACCTGTGTGATCCTCTACCATAATATCGTAGAAACAACACAGCATGTAAAGACCCTAGTGGGAAACTTGCAAGTAAAAGCATAAGAGAAAAGGACCAAAGGTCAGATGGATACCTTAAATCAATTGAGGGCCATCAACCAAATACTGGGAGGCATTGAATCGGTCCTGAAGGGGCTGATTAATATTGAGAAGTTGTAGGATGGTCATATAAGCAACCTGAACACTATTTTTACCGTTTATCTTATGTACATTCACAATATAAACATTACTTTCAGGGATGCTAAAGGAGAACTAGCCGCGTGTGAAATTATAAGGCTCGAGCAGCCGACGGCTCTAATGACCCTTCAGCGGTGGCTCCAACAAAAGTAATGTCTAATGAGGCTCCTGTAGAATGACGTTCTAGAATAGGGGAAGCTATGTTTTGGTTTACTATGTCATTAGTGTAAGGTCACACCTTACCAACCATCAATAGTATAGAGAAGTAAAGGTCACATTGAATACTATTACTCAGTTTTTTTTTGTTTTTTTTACTCATAATATGACTAACTTAGCTATCGTGTAATCATGTTCCTTCAACTATTTCAATGTAAGAATATAACATAAGAAGTAATCGATAACTTTCCCTTAAGACCAATTCCAAAACACATTTTCTCTGAAGTTTAAAATATCATAACATGTTCTCTTTTCATACTTATACATGAGCTCTAAGTAAGAGTGGAAATAAATTCTACCATAATTCCATGTGTGAAAATTAAGCTAGATCATCTTATTTTATTTCCTAGATTATGCTAAATAAGATTCATTTATTGACTCTTGATATCATAACCACAAGTATTATACTTCTTTTACAAAAATCATGTATAAGTGTATGAGTAATAACCTACCTATAGTAAGGAAAGTGAGGGAATAATATGTCTCTCTTCATCAATAAATCTAATAAATATGATATGTTTATGAAATAGAATCACAAAATATATTGACCAACAAAATTTCCAAATTCATAAATTAAAATTCCCAATCCCAATTATTAAGGAAATGCTGCAATCATGACAATTATATAATGAGTGTTGAAATAAAAGCAACTATTGTTACTAATTCAGAAGCATGTTATTCTTAAAAAAGTGTCACGTAAAACAATCAAACTGCATAAATTGGGCACAAGTAGTTGTTTTCTATAGTCATTGAAGCAAAGGAATGCACCCATGAACACATGCAGCTCAGACAAAACTTATTATGCTCACTTGCACAAAATCCTATAGAAAGTCACTATAAAATTGTTTCGAGCAACCCGCCTTTTTTTATGAAAGATTTAGATAATAAAGTAACAATGATCATATTCTCTATTCACACTTTAGCCAATTATTAAATTAGTTTTCACGTTCATACAAAAAACTTGCAGAAATAAGAAGCTACATCCATCAAATAGTCTATTCATAAATTTCTAGTACATTAAAACTATGGTAAGTAGGACTTTTACTCTAATAATATATATGCACAAAAACTACAGCCATTCATGTCTTTTGACAAACACTTTCAAAAATCCAATCCACAGCCATTGAGGCATTTTGACAGACATTTTGCAAGAATGCAATCTACAACCATTGAGGAATTTTGCCAAACACTTGGCAAGAATGAATTTGAGATTCATATTCAACCTATTCAACTCATAAAATTCATAAATTGAAACTTCAAATGTTGTCATCTTAAAACGGGAACTAAACAATCTTATTTTTCATCAAAAAATCGAAAAAAAATGCATATAATTGATAACAACAATATGTAAAATCACCCAGATTTTCAATTTGGGTTCTGGAAAGTACTTTTTTGGAATCACATGGGGGGTTAAAAATACAATGGCTTGGATACAACTTGATGTTGAGCAGAAAAGTAACAGAACATTCCATAGATTCGATTTATTAAAACAACAACAACAAAAACATTCCTACTATCTCATTTATCACTTTGTCAAACACTTAGAGTGCAAACTTCATCTACAACTGTACATGGAGAAAAAAAAAACTCAAATTTATGATAATATGGTATTGTATTCAGCTCATAGCAACCTGCAATGGACAAAAATTCATTATAAAAATAACTTAAAACATTGGCAACACATTATTGTTTTAATCCCCCCTACGTGTACATTCTCAAATACAGCTGCCATTCATTATTGGTTATCTCATAAATAAATTTGTAAATATCATATAAACATTCACAAGTACCAATTTCCAATGAATTTTAAAGTTCTACAACACTTTTAAATTAATAATAAATTAAAATTTCGAGAATGCTTATGAACATACCTAGCACTGTATTTATACAATTCCAAAAAGATGGGAATATGATCCAGCTCCAATGAGATTGTGCTCCTGCTCCAATATCCTTACCAACTCATTGTGAACCATCTGATTTTCCTCGCCCTGGAACCCCCAAGATGTAAGAGCTGACAAACAGTACCAAAATATAGCAGTAGAGAGACATCCAAGGCAAGCTGAGGAAGATAAGTTTCACTTCCTCCCAACACCACTCATGGTCAACTCCACCAGGTAGAGCTACATAGTAATTTAGATTAGGAATTTCAAAATCATTTTGAAAGAAATTGGCTACTCTCCAAGTCTCTCACTCTCATAATATTTTTCAAATCTCTCCAACTCTTAGTACCACAATGCACCTCCCTCCCCATAAGTGAGAATACATGAGACACATATATAGGAGGAGCAACAAATTCTTGTCATAAATGAGGAGTAATATGCATGCATTGTATTCTATTTAGAGGAGTGTAACTCATTCCATTAACGATAGATATGCATGCCTTAGTTAAGGATAGTGTAATTTATGCTTTAAAGAGAGTGTAAGATGAACCTTTTATGACATGTATTTAACGATTTGAAGAGGAATATGTCATTCTTTGGTGAGTGCATAAAATAGAGTGTAATGTATTATTAAAAGTGAGATATTTACATTGATCCATGAGAGTCACCAAGGAGAGAGGTGTGAAGTGATTGACGAGATGAAGGTGACTTGTAATTCTCTTTTAATAATAATATCATAGTCTCATAAAATATAATAATAATAATATTAATAATATTGAGGATCAATTCAAGATTGAATGATTAAGATTGATTAATGATAATTGATTTTCCTTCAACTATACTTGATTGCCAATTTATGTAAGGTGATTTACTATTTTTGGAAAGTCATGTTTAAGATGCTAGACATGACTTTCTATTTTTAGAAAGTCACTCTAGGATTGTTAGAAAAGAGGTATTGTTAAGGAAATGCATCCCCAAGCTTCCCATCAGTGGTATTTTTCTTCCGGATAATAGGGATTACGTACCCCGATTGCATGCATCTTTGTACCTTAGTAGATTGAGGACTTCGTACCGTGATCTACTCTAAAGATCCATGATTCCACACCTTGATCCTTTTAAATATTCAGGACTCGATGTCCTAAACATTTTATTATAGATACAAGACTCCACGTCTTTATCTTTCATGGATTTAGGACTCTACGCCCCAATTTCCATGGCTTCTCATTTACTATTCTTTGTGTTGGATACCTATACCAACAGGTTTCATATTTCATGATTGGCAAATTCAAATACCAAATATGCTCTGCTTTGTTGATACAAAGATCACATATTTCCAAGGCAAGGCAAGGTGTGTTCATGCCTTCATGTTTACTAAATTTTGATGGATGGTCCAACAGTCTAATCTGGATCATGCCATGTTTCAATCTTCTGTTGTAGAATAGAGAAAGAAGTCTGTCCAAACTGTTTAATCTTGGCAGACCAATAGTTAGGCAGAGAAGCTAAGGTTCCCAACTTCTTAATCTTGGGCCTTGGAAGCAATAAGGGTAGTATTAGATACGCAATCAAAAGAAAAATCTAGTGGAAAAGAAAAGGCACATAAGCGACTGCAAGTCCAAGTGCACCCTCCAAGAAGAAACAAAAAATGCTAGGCAAGTAGATGGGTAGGTAGATGGGGTTGCAGAAGTGGTGTTCCTTTCAAACTGAATCTTGCTGGTCAATACAAGGAAAGCACCACGATGGAGCATGTCTAACTTCCCTTTTTCCTTATTTGTCACTCATTACTAACATCCCTTCAGCAGTTGTGGTTATGAAAGAATTCGAGGTTTTATGTTGGTCCTTGTTTCCTTTAAGAGCCACATTTCTTGTGCAAAATTCTTTTCATTTTGATCTACCCCCTAAGCTAAGTTGTTTTCAAATAAACTTAGTGATATCACTCCCCATTCACCCTCTCCCTCCATATTAACCCTTAACTTCTATTATCTAACTCCCTATGTCACCCTTTCCCTACTATTATAACACCATGGTGTATAAACCCCAAACGTTCTATAAATACCCCCCCCCTTGGCATTATAGCCATATGATTCACTACTAGGGAATTAAATTGACATCTGGTT
This sequence comes from Pinus taeda, assembly GCA_000404065.3. Taxonomy (NCBI): domain Eukaryota; kingdom Viridiplantae; phylum Streptophyta; class Pinopsida; order Pinales; family Pinaceae; genus Pinus; species Pinus taeda. Next base: position 41,534 of record APFE030046652.1, on the reverse strand, counting down.
AGTTTAAGAACCCAAGCCTTACCTCTTTATCTCCCTCAGAATTCATTGACCCATTCAACCCTTCATTTTGCCTAAAGAACCTTAGAAAAAACCCATTTGCACCCTTAAACCCGCTCTAAGGGAAAAAATACCTTGAAAACCAACATTTCTGCCTTATCCTAAGTTTGGAGCCTATGTGCGCGTTTATACAAAATTACATCAAAAACCCACTTATCCTAAGTTGGTTAAGCCGCGCGCGATTTTACAAAGAAATTTCATGAAAAAACCCACTTTTCCTAAGTTTTGTCATGTGCGCGCCTTTATAAAAACACATTAGAAAACCATGCAATTCGCAAATATTCCTAAGGGTCCCGCCGGGCACAAATCCCGTGAAAAATAATTTTTAAATGCCCGCCCGATGCCGTATCGTCCGAACAGCTTATCGGCTCGTCGACCGTCCGATCAGGTGCTTTTCATCCGATGGTTGACGTGGATATTGGACCGGCCCCGATGTCCGAAAGATATCGTCCGATATCTGTTAGAGGCTGACGTCAGGCCTCGGCCACGCGTCGCCCCCACATCGTATCGGAGCCCCCTCTGACAGATTCCCTTCCGTATCATAAGCGGTGCGATATGATACCGTTGTGGTTTCTGGTTTTCCGCCAATCCGCCTGCCAGCATCATCGCCACGTCACTGCCTACGTCATCACCGCGTCCGCGCCCCCGTCCACCATTGCTCCACTTGTCCGCCACCTCACCACCCCCGTGGACCACTCATAAGCAGCCACGTCACCAGACAACGTCATGCTGACGTCATCCGACCCTGACCCACCTGATGACGTCATGCTGATGTTATCCGAAAAAGGCGCGAATGTCCCAAAAATCCATATTTTTGCCAATTTTTCGCGTTTTTTACACTTTTTGCAAAAACTGTTGTTGCACCTTCTGCATGCATTTTACGTCCAAATTTGCACCAGCCAGCTGAATTCGACCTGGAGACCTTGGGCACGCCTACCCACCTGCATTTGTGACCCGGACCATCAAATCTACCAGGTACTTATCCCTGCAAATCTTCTATGCGCCTGGTTTTGTCTGCAATAGCTGAAAATTCACTTAAGACACTGAAAAACGCATAATTCACCGGCAACATCGCTGCACCCAGTTCCCATTGGAAATTGAACAGTCGAAATCCACTAGCTAAGCCTGGTTTAACAAAAACTTTCACTAAAACCTGCATCCCGTTCGCGCAGTCGTGAACAGGAAACCCGAAACTTACACCTAATTATTGTGAAAGGTCTGTTAAAGACAAGTTTTTTCCTTCTAGAGTGACTGTGTGCAGTATTTCAATTGCTGCAAGTTCACCCTATCGTCCTCTGTTTCTCAATTCACTTCTTTGTCCAAGCAATACTCTTTTCTGTTGCCCAGCCTAGTAACATCAGTTTACATACAAAACAGAGTCCTTAAGTAACCATGGAGACTCCAGTAGCACCTGTGGCCCTCAATGTTGCCCCTTTGAATTCCCCTCAGAGAGAATTGGAGTGGAAGCCTTTAGCAGACTTGGATTATCAAATCTTAGAGGACTCCCTAACACATAGCAGGTTCCACCTCCACCTGCTGAATGAATTAAAGGCCAAGCATGTAGCTGGAACAGATATATTGGGCATTTGGGATTCCTTCCTCCCAATCTTCAAGCTTCCTCAGGTCAACCAAATCCCTGACCTAATTCACCTATGTGCTATATGTTATGATCCTACTCAGAGAGTTGTTCTTGACCCTTCAGGCTCAGTTGTGTTCTACATCACTCCTGAGGCCATCAGAGAGATGCTGCAATTCAAGACTGAGAAGAAATTGGTCCCCTTGTCTTTGCTTGATCTGATAAACCAAGGAGCTAAAATGTTGACAGATGCTCAGATCACAAAGATGAACCAACTGTTTATTAACTCTGATACCGTGCAATACCCTCCTATTTTTGCTGGTTACCTCAACCCATTGGGTAGAGACCTTGCAGATATGATCAGTCCCATCCTGGGTTATAAATCAGTTGAGTATATTGATGAAACTGTACTGGTAATGATGCTCATGTTTTCCCCTGGCAAAGCTCCAATCTGCTATGACTATGCCACCTACATATCAGACAAAATGCATGAGAAGTTTATGAACCTATCAAGAGAAAAGGTGTTTAGATACACCTCCTACATCTACCACCTAATTTTATACTATCAACATGAGAAATTCTCCTTTATTGTGAAAAGAGTGGATGCACAAGGTAATCCAAGGTCAGTAGTGTACTGGAGCTCAGTGTTTCACTGTAGAGCCTATTCTCCATACACTTACTGTGAGTTTATAGACCTTTTCATCCACCCAACCGTGTCTCTGTTCATGAGCTCACCTCCTCCAAGACTAACATATGAGATGCAGAGGATCCTTGAGCTATCCAAGGTGTACATCATTGGGGATTGGTATTTTTACCAAAACCACATCATTATCAGAATATATGGTTGTGAGTTGCCCCCATATAGACTGCCCAAGTATGTGCCCATGAGATTGTTTGCCCTTGAATACTTCAGGCAATTTGGGAATGCTGATATAAAGCACTTTTCAGGCAAAGGCAAGAAGTCACAGCTGAAAGTGAGAAACCAATTGGGCCACTTGGTTTTGAACAAAAGGGAGGAAGGCTGGAAAGAAGCTGACAGAATGCTAGAATGCCTTGGCCTAAAGACCAGTTTCCTCTGGAAACCTTATGACCCCAATCACTCCATATCATTAAGAAAGGTCAAATATAGGCTCTCTAGTTATGACCATGTAAGGTTGCCTGACATTGAACGATATGCAAATCAATCAAAATGGAAGAGAGGCACACTAGAGGAACCTATTACAAAAGAAGAACTAAATGAGAGAGCAAGAAGAAATCTTCTTAAAATGGCTGACTTGGAACTTCCTGCACGTATTCTCTCTTCCAAGCCCTCAAGTAGGAGCAGTTGCCTCATCCCCCACAACACATCAGGAGGCAGTCAAAACCAAAAATCAAGCTCCCAGCAAAGGCAAGGAAAAAGAGATGGAGCAAGAACAGGTACAGCAAGCACAAGTTCAACAACAACAACAGGAACATCAGCTAGAAAAGGAGCAGCTAGGGCAAAAAGAACAAACAGCAGAGGCCCCAATGGTCACTGAGCGGCAGCCAGCACAAATGGTGCCTCCTAGGCAAGAATCAAGAGTTGACACTTCAGTCCTCCAAAGCCCACAAAGAGAGGACATAAGCTGGAAAAGGGACAGAGAGACTCCCCTCATTACATCAACAACTCAATGGGAGAAGAGGCAAAGGTTAAACCGTTTTTCGGAAGAAGAAATGCCAATAGGGCAAACTTCGGGTATGGGCCTGCCTAGCATGGAGGCCTCAGCAAGTTCCTTCCAGTAGGAACAAGAGAGGGCAGTAGGAGGAGAAGTTAGCTCCTCAAGCCAATAGAGGAAAGGGGAAAAGAGCATCAAGCAGCAGTTCAAGGATATCAAGAAGAGAAATGAACACATAAGGCTGCAACTGTATAATCATTTGTTGAAAATGGCACCCACTAACCAGCAAAGACTCATGTCTGCCTATGATGTACATGAGGGAAAAATGATCATGAGCCATTTCACACCAGCCGTGCAGCAACCACAGTCAGCTGCCGATTACATCAGGACCAACCTTGAGGTCCTGGCGAAGGACATCCACCCAATGGATCAGATTGAATTACACAAACAAACGGGTGAGATGGTGTATGCCTCCTTGGCAGACAAGACGTTGGTAAACTACAGGCTACAAAATAGCCTAAATAATACCACTGCACAACTTGAGTGGGAAAGGGCATCCTCTCAAGCAAAGGAAAACAGGATCAAAGCCTTAGAGGACATCATAATAGAGCTTGGGCATGATCCTAAGGATGTCAAAGCAGTGCAGGAGCTTCTGAAACTAAGGGATGCTGATATGGCAGCATTGAAGAAGATGATCAAAATCCCAGCAACTCTTCATCCCCAAACTGAAGAGGCTTCCCAGCTCAGACAAGACAAGGATGCAGCTGCTATGCTGGTAACACTATACAAACAACTCATCCATACACAAGAGAAGCTGGAGGAATCAGAGGTTGCACTTCAGGCAGCATTGCAGCCAAAAGAGGCAGGACAAACTTCACAACTTCCTCCAAAAACAATTAATCTGGAGGAAACTCCTCAAACCACTGCCCCTCCCAATCAGCAGACACAGCAAGAAGCACCCTCCACCTCAGCACCAAAAACAGAGCAGGCTGAAAGCCTTGACATGCAGAAGCTGAGAAATGAAATTCAAGTCTTGGAGGCCCAAATGTCAGAGCTGAATCAAGCCAAAGAAACCCTGGCCAAGATCAATGAAAAATATGATAAATCCAAGCAAAATGTAGCAGAAAGAGAAAGAGAGGTAAAAGCTCTCAAAAAGAGAATAAATGAGCTAGAAAAGGAGCTCACACTGGACAAGGTAACAGCTGAGCTCAAAAGAATCCTATTGACCAATATTGGCCAGTCCATCACAGACCAGTGGGAATACATTGAGGCCATTAATGAGCAAATGGGGCTCATTGGAAAAGCACACAAGGAAATCCAAAGGGCAAGGGCATCTCTAGGCAGCATTCCTGAGATTGCCACCAGAATGATAAATGTGCTTAACTATAGGACAAGCTCTCAGCTGATCAAAATGGGAATTGCCAACAGGACTGAGACCATTTCAATGGTCAAAGGGTCCTGACATTAAGAAACCTGGTACAGACCTTAGAAAGAAGAATCCAGGATATGCAGGCAGACATCAATAAATTCCAGGACAAGTTCATGGCATTTCAAAACAGAGGCCTTCCTAGCTTGATGGAGCCCTCAGGAAGGCTACTGTCACATGAAAAATATGCCAAGAGGGTCAACACCTTTGCTGCTAATCAGATTGCAGAAACAGCCAGCACATCAGCAGAAACAGGGCCAGCATCTGGACAGACCCTTTTCAACAGGGTGGAGAGCTTATTATTCATTATGAATGAAATTACTCACTTTTTTGATGAGCCTCCCAATTTTTATAAGTATACAGAGGAAGACGAGACCATACAGTCAATTTTGAGGCATCAATTTCCTACACAGGAAGTCTGGAATAGTTTGATACAATTACTGCTAAACCAAAGCCAGTAATTATGTTTTTTTCCTTTTGAAATATTTAAATTGTCATACACAGGAAAATAAGGATATATCAGCATGTATGCAGAGAGAGGCTGAGCCAACTCAGCACAACCATTCGGCCACCACAGCAGCACTGGAAGTCACAGGTGACAGGGCCGAAAAGCTACAGAAGGACAGATCTGCACATACACGTCATTCAGCAGTTATAACAAAGCATGAACCGACTCAGTGAGCTCCAAAGGTCGAAATCTTCTGACAGGAGTAAAGAGCATTTATGTTGTATTAAAGGCTGTAATAACTTCTTATCTACTATTTATGTACGATTTAATGAAGATATTTTATTTCTCAGATGACTCAGTGCCTCAGATATTTTGTATAAGGGACTTCTATATATTCCCCCTCGCGTGAGATAGCAGGGGTTGGACGTTGGATGTCGGATATTGTTGATATCTATTCTATTGTTCTTTTACTGTAAACTCTCGGAGAAGTAATACAAAAGATGATGGAATTTCCAAAACTCTGTGTTGCTTGATGCTTTGTGGTGTTTAGCTGAAAGTTACAGGATTCCTGCATATTTCATGGCACAATAAGTTTTTCTTATAACTCTTTGTTATGTGTTTTGTTAACTTTCATATCTCTTTCATGTTTCCTATGTCTTACAGTTAATAGCAAGGAAAAAGAATAGTTCCAGGATTTAATCACAGATTACCCTGAACTCAATCTAAGCTATTTTGAATGTTTTTCTTCAGTTATAGTAATGAAGCTGTAATTCTTAAATGCTACCCTTTCACACTATATCTTTCACAGTGATTATTGTTTCCAGGAATTCAAGTTTGCTCATGAGGAATATGTCTCTTTCTGACACCTCAGCTTAGTGGAAAATTCTTAATTGCTTTTCACTGGTTGTTCACATTCCACCATCATACTTTCAAGTTTGTTCCATGAAGTATTTAAATGGCCCTATAACTCTAGCTGTATCAACCTCAAGATTTCAAGAAACCAATAGCCACAAACTCCATTGCCCAAAGGACTAATATTATCTGCAGATCTCCACTTTAAGTACAGAAAGACATCCTTCCAACTAGACATAAACCAAAACCCTTATTTCATAACTAGCCTAAAATCTCCATAGAGCAAAGACAAATCTTAAAGAAAGAGCCCTCTCTGATCACAGCTGGGCTAGAAGCTGTAATCCAAAGATTGGTTAGTGGTTACCCCGACCATATTCCCTTGGGAGTCAAAGGGAACAACCTGGGTGTTAACATAAATGGTGACTCTTCTGGGGACTCTCTAGGATTTTCTAATTACTATATATCTCCTAAAGCTACAGCTTGAAACCTGAATATCAGTCAAGAAACCTTCAAAGTTGTTTCTGTCCAAGCACTAACAGTTTTAGGGAAGAGCTGAATCAGCCAACTTTCATGCTAGCTATGAGATACATATAGCCATTTCAAAATCTTGTCCAGTCCTTGCAAGATATAAATTTTCCTAAAAAACGCAAAAAGACTAGCTCATAAACTAGCTCCCAAGAAGAATCTTCGGTACACTAGGGCAAATCCTGACCCAAATCCACCCCCTATCTTTGAAAATCCTAACACAATCCCTAAATTTGTTAAGAAGCACCAAGGACCAGATAAGCATGCTGACTTAAGTCTAGAGACAGTTCATCCCAACCCCATTTCCACTCCAATCAAGGTTCTTTTTCGGTCCACCCCCAATTCCCCTAGTTCTCCATCCACCTCTCAAAGCCCCCCTCCCACATCCTCATCCCCCACACATGTGCCCTTAACCAACACTCTAGGTTCTGCTACACCTGTTACCCCTGTGGTACCTATTATTCCTTTTGTCCCAGTTGTCCTTGTCAATCCCCCAAACCTTGCGAATATGGCTATGAGATATGCACCTCTCCAATTACCTGCTAATCCTGCAGCTTTACCTCCGGATTAACAAGCCAAAATATCATATTCTGACTCCACTGGCCGTTACCCTGCTATTCAGCATGCCAAGAGGATGCAAGATCATTTTGAGAACTATGAGATAGATGATGAAAGTGTGAGGATGAGAATTTTTGTCCAAAGCCTAACAGGTTATGTCCGAACTTGGTTCAGGTCACTTCCTGCAAATACCATCACAACCCCTGATGAGCTTTACCAAGCCTTTACCAATAGATGGGAGAAAAAGAAGAATCCCTTGCACATACTTGGTGAATATGACATGATTAAGAGAGGTCCTCAAGAGACAGTTCTGGAGTATTGTGCTAGGTTCAACAATGTATACAATGCAATACCCCAAAACTTAAGACCTCCTCCGGATTTAGCCTTATACAAATTCCCTGATGGATTTGACCCTGACATGGCTTATCAATTAAAAGAGAGAGCCCCTCAAACCCTTGAAGAAGCACAAAAGGTTGCTGTCACAGTTGAGGCTAACCTAATTGCTAAGAGGAACAGGGCAAGATTAGAAAAAATAGTTGCCTTCAAAGAGGAACCCTCAGCCTTTGACCAGGAATTGGATGTAATAATCTCTGGTATGAAGAGGTTGGTGACAGGGTAGAATCTGTGGAGAGAAAGTCATCATGGGAAGCACCATGAAACAACCCTAACATAAATCCAAACTTTAGGAGAAATCAAAACCCAAATGTGGGAAAGGCCAATACTGATCCAGAGATAAGACCTCCATTTCAGGAAAACTATGCTGAAACATCCACCTCAGATGAGCAAGTGGATGACACCCATATCCACCTAATGGGCCTTGATTATGAGCACCAAGTCTTCCTAAGTCAAGAAGATCATGAAGAGGATGACATTAAACAATTCCAAACCAAGTCAGGTGAGTCATTTGACTTCAAACAAGGCTATGACACAGCTGTTTATGAAGTCCATAAACAATACAAACTAAGAAGTAGAACTGTAAAAATAACACAGCCTGAAAAACAAAGGACAGACTGCAGACTAAGGGTGCCATAGTAACAGAACCAAGGAACACAAATGATTCACTTGCAAAGGAAGTAACCATTGAAGAAATTACTGAACAACTTCCCTCAACACAGAAGCCACTAGCTGCATCATCTTTACAGCCTAATCCAACAAAAGTTCCACAAGAGATGAATGAAAAACACAAGCCCCAAGATCAAGTCGAGGATCAAAAAGAAACCTTACTTAACAAAGAAAAGATGGTCACCCACAACACTAGGGTTCAGATTGAAAAGCCCTTTGATTTGGAAGCTGAAGTTGGCAAACTGAAAATAGCCATTCCTCTTGCAGAACTAGCCAAACATGACATCTACAAACAACAGATTAAGAAGTCCCTCCAACTCACTCGAGACAAAGATAATGTCAATGTGTTGGATGACACCCCAGAATTGCTGTTTGGTCCAGAGGTTGATGGAAAAATAGCAGGCACAGGGATATTACCTTTTATGTTAGCTTGCATATCCATGATAAGATACTACACAATGCAATGTTTGACTCGGGTGCCTCTCATAACCTGATGCCAAAATCAGTCATGGAAAGGCTGAACCTAGATATTACTAGGCCATATAAGGACCTATTTTCATTTGACTCTAGCCAAGTTAAGTTTCTAGGCTTGATAAAAGACTTGTGTGTATCCCTAGTCCAATACCTAAATAAAACAATCTTGATGGATGTTGCCGTTACTGATATTCCACCCAAGTATGGAATGTTATTGTCAAGATCATGGGGGGCTAAACTTCAAGGGTCCCTTCAATTAGACATGTCATATGCCACAATCACAGTCTTTGGTCAACCCAAGAGACTATATAGATAATCACTCATGAAATACATGGTCAGCATTGAAGAAAAACCTCAAAACTTCCCCATATATGCTGTCCATTCTGACATAGACTCATATATCCTTTTTAATGACAATACCGGTCACACAAATAATGAAGAAATCCAGACAATCAAAACAGATCAGCATATCAATAAAGGAACCCCTGACATAGAAACATTGGTTGAGTCAAAAGATGGAAATGTTCAAGAGGACAAATCAAATGATGATGAAACCAAGACACTCAAACACGATCAGGACTTTAATAAACAAACTGCTGCTTTAGAAACAAAGCTGATCCCCTCAAGTGACAAGACTGTTCTAAAATTCAAACTAAATAAAGAACCAAAACTTCAACTCATAGGTCCAGACCACAGAGAAATTATTAAGTCCCCCTTAGAACAAGAGATCTTATGGTTCCTAAAATTTGATGGGTCAGTCAACAAGCTGGGGGCAGGAGCTGGAGTTTGGATACATAACAAACAAAACATCCATGCAGAGGGCCGAGCCTATAGACTGAACTTCAGGTGCACTAACAACATGGCTGAGTATGAAGCTCTCTTACTAGGCCTAAAGTTAGTAAAATCCCAACAAGCCATAAAAGTTTCAATACTGGGAGACTCAGACCTAGTTATCCAACAAGTGAAAGGCAATTTTGTCACTAATGACAAAAGACTAAGATCCTATAGGTCTGCTGCTACTGAGCTACTAAAGTCCTTCACTGAATTCCAGATTGTCAAAATTCCTAGGGCTCAGAATCTCCATGCTCATAGTTTGACCACATTTGCAAGTACCTGTAAGCTGCCTTTTGAGCCCCACCACTGTTTTACAGCCGAAATAAAACACAAACCATCTGTCCCAAACAATGTCAAGGACTGGCAGGTATTTGATGATGATACACAAATAAACAATTTCTTGACTTTACAGGAAGAGTTTTCAGGTCTAAACATTGACACTGAGACAGCAAGTCAATCACAAAGACTTGAGATAGCAAGTCAATCACAAAGACTTGAGACAGCAAGTCAATCACAAATACATGGCAAACAGAATAGCCAAGCCATATCACCCAAAACAGCTAAGAAAATACTACATCCCACAACCTTCAACAAACACAACATACAAGAAATCCAACAAATTAAATGTGAAGAGATAGCTGACTATGAAACTAAAATGATACAATTAAAGGACAATTTTCTTCCAACAGGCTTACCTCCTTTAGAAGACATTTTTGACTCCAATGATATCCCCACAAACCAAAATTGCAACCCCTCAACACTGCCATAAAAGAGTATAACATTGGGACTGTTAAACAACCTAAAGTCATAAAACTGTCTGCTGCATTACCTCCTGACCAAAAGCCTAAATACATTGACCTTTTCAAAGAGTTCCAGGATGTCTTTGCATGGAGTTATGAGGATTTAAAATCCTATGACACCTCTGTAATACAACACACTATCCCACTCAAGCCAGATCAAAAGCCCTTTAAACAAAAATTGAGCAGAATCAATCCTATGCTCCTCCCAGCAATGGAACAAGAGGTACAAAAAATGTTTAAACCAGGCATTATAGCACCAATCAGATTCTCTGATTGGATTTCAAACTTAGTCCCCACAAGAAAGAAGACTGGTGAAATAAGGCTCTGTGTTGATATAAGGAACTTAAATCAAGTATCCTTGAAAGATAATTACCCCTTACCAAAGATGGATCACATCTTGCAGAGAGTAGTGGGGGCCTCAAGAATTTCTTTACTTGATGGGTTCTCAAGCTTCAACCAGATCTTAGTTCATCCGGATGATCAAGACAAAACAACATTTACAACCCCATGGGGAACCTTCAAATATGTTAAAATGCCTTTTGGGTTGAAGAATGCAGGGGCTACATTCCAAAGAGCAATGGACATTGCTTTTGCCAAAGAAATTCATGAATTTCTTGTCATTTATTTAGATGATCTCACACCTTTCTCCAAATATGACAAAGAACATTTGAAACATCTAAGGCAGATATTCATAACTTGTAGGAAATATGGAATTTCCTTAAATCCTAAGAAATCCCTGTTTGGTTTGGAGGAAGGTAAACTGCTGGGTCACATTATTTCCAAAGATGGCATCAGAATTGACCCAGACAGAATCCAGGCCATCTTACAAATGCCTCATCCGAGAAATGTAAAGGAATTATAAGCTTTTTTGGGTAAAATCAACTTCTTAAGGAGATTTATCCCAAATTTGGCCGAACTAAGCAGATTACTCAATAACATGCTTAAAAAGGATTCAAAAGTAAAGTGGACAGTAGAAGCAAATCAAGCTTTTGAAGGTATCAAGTTTGCCCTCACTCAAACCCCAGTTTTAACTAATCCTCAATTTGATAGGGAATTCATCATATTTTCCTTTGCTTCCCAACACACAATTGTTTCTGTTTTACTACAGAAAGATGACCAAGGAAATGAGAAACCCATTGCCTTCTTTAGTAAAGCTCTTAGAGATGCACCCCTCAAGTACCAGATCATGGAAAAGCAAGCATATGCTTTGATCAAAGCTATTAAATAATTTAGGATCTACATCCTATATTCCCATGTTATAGCTTATGTACCAAGCCCAATTGTTAAAGACATACTTACTCAAGAAAACTTAGAGGGCAGAAGAGGAAAATGGATTGCAAACATTTTAGAATTTGATATTGAAATAAAACCTACAAAACTGATAAAAGGGTATGGTTTGGCTAAATTAATGTCTGAAACAAATTTCCAAGCCTTGAACATCAACCAACTGGACAGTGAACCGGAGCCGGCGACTCCAAAGATCAATGTAGCCTTTGAACAATCCCCCTGGTATTCTGATATCTGTTATGTGTTACAAAACCTGTGTGCTAACCCAGGGTTGTCTAGAACTAAATGTAGGTTCCTAAAAATGAAAGCTTCAAAATATTGTGTTATGAATGGAAATCTGCTTTGGAAAAACCATGAGGGTATCTTATTAAACTGTTTGATTGAAAATGAGGCTAACAAAACCATGGAAGAATTTCATGTAGGTGATTGTGGTGGACATTTGTATTGGAAGTCCACTGTGGATAAGATACTGAGAGCTGGTTACTATTGGCCTACTGTTTTCTCTGATGTCAAGAAATTTGCCACTTCATGTCACAAATGTCAAGTGTTTGAGGGAAAGAGAAAGCTATTGCCACTTCCTTTAACGCCTATTGCAACAGAGAGACCATTTCAGCAATGGGGTTTGGATTTCATTGGAGAAATTAACCCCTCATCTTCAGGCCAACATAGATGGATTCTAATAGCTACAGACTACTTCACTAAATGGATTGAGGCAATCCCATGT